>LPNX010802161.1:129220-149635 GCA_001517045.1 Pseudotsuga menziesii | reverse complement strand
AGTGATGCATCGTTGAGTTTTCACAGATCAACACAGATCCTGATGTCCCCTTTTGTTTTCTTCTCTTGCACTACCATAGGGCTAACCCATTTGCTTTCCTCTACAGGTTCAATGATGCCTGCTACTAGCATTTTATCAATTTTGTCCTTTACTTTTTCTTTGTAGGGTGGATTCAATTTGTATGGGCGCTGCTTAACTGGTCTAGCATCCTCCTTTAATGGTATCCTCATGAATCCCAGGTCTCCAACTATTCCCTTCATCTCTATGAACTTGGTGGGAAATAGGTCCTGATAGTCATGTAACAGATCTGCAATGTGGCCGACTGTTTCATCATTCCAGTAGTCTCCAATAGAGGCAAACTTAGGTTCTGCGTCTATGCCGATATTGATCTTTTTAATCTTGATGGGCTCGGTGATCGCTGGAATCTCTAACTGTGGTCCCTCCACATCGCGAGTGCCTTCTAATTTGGGAATGTTGGTATTGTGAGGATCCTCATCCGCCTCCTTTGATTCTGATGTAAAATTATAGCATTTCAATGCCTCTTCTAGCTGGGTAGTCCACTCATGTTGGACTGGTACTGAGATGGTGCGATCCTTAAAAATCTTTGTCTTGATCATGTCTAGGGCCTGCGCAACACTTGGATGTTCTGATTCAAACGCAAAGGTGAGTAGGAAGCTGTCTGTCATAAGTGACCATGTGGTTGTTCCTTTGCGCAGCTCAGTATCTGTATACCAATTCCTTGGAATTGTGTCCAATGTGTGAATGAATCTGTGAACCCATTCATCCTCTGGAATGTCCGACCAGTTCTGTTCACATGTCTGAATGTGTATCCTGGGGTCAGTTTCTCCTGTGTATTTCTGCTGAACATACTCTCTGTTGTTAGAAAATCTGATTGCCATCAGTATTTTTATATTATCCCATGATGCGATAGTCTCTTTATGCGCATACCACCATCTTGCAGGTGTAGCTCGAACTGCAAGGTCCATAGCTGCGATCCTCTGCTCATGAGGAATTTGTTGCTCAAACTGTTCAAAAAAATCCTGGATATCCGTCAGACCATGATATGATGGGGTCTCAGCAATCTCGGCGCCAATCCATCACAGTGACTTACTTATAAATGCACATCTGCGCGATGAGACTTCGTAAAGCCTGCTCTACCAGTTTTCTAGACCAACATCTGAATCCGATGCGCATGAGCTGTCGCATCGCCAACTAATATGCCCTTCTGCGGTTGGATTTATATAGTCGTTCTGGTTTGCAGTCATCTAGTAGAGACTATCGATGTTATGTGCCTCTTCCTCTGCTCGGATGGGTTCAATATATCTAGGACCTTGGTAAGGGTCCAGCGGTGCGATGACCCGTATCTGCGCATCCTCAAAGGTAATTTGTCGTTTCTTTAGGTCAATGACAGCTTTGCTGCCAATTGCCCAATTGATACTCAATAGTGCTGGATATGGTTGACTGTCACCCATGATTTCTATAACCGCGAAGTCCACAAAAGTACGAACTCCGTCAATATCAACTGGCACCTGCGGTAGTTGACCCAACGGTGATACTCGCTGCTGATTAGCTAACCTCAGGTGGATAGGTGATAGGGCTAACTGAGGGCTACCCATCTGTTCCCATGTCTGCTTAGTTAGAACATTCACCTCTGATCCTAGGTCTAAGACAACTTCATCCATTTCAAATTCACCAATCTGCGCTATGAATTTCATCTCTCTTCCTGTCCTTGCATGTCTTGTAATATTATGGACAGCGCGGTGTGCACTGCCCGAGAGAGACGGTTGCTGACACTGATCTATCATGCGCTGTAGCTCACCGACAGCTTTATCATTTCTCAGCAGTTTCAAGCAGCTGTGCAGGAAGGCTTGTACACTTCCTATCGATTCATCCTCGTCGCATCTTCCAGATGTGGTAGCCTGCTGTTCCTGCTCAGGGCTATCGCTACAAGGTACTTGCTGTGGTACACTCCTAGACAGCGGTACCTGCGGTCCTGATGGTGTAGGTTCATCAAAGGAAGCCTTGGCTTCATGAAAGGTCTCTTTGTTCTTCTGTAGGTCGAGTGCTGTTACTTTGCTAGGAGCTCTGCGCACCCACCCCTGACTTGTGTTCTTTCCGGTCTCCTGCGATGTGCCACTGGTGGAAGCACCGCTCCAAGTCACAATGTTAACTGCTGGTTCTGGTTCCTTAGGTTCAGCAGCAATAAGCTGGATCTGGTGTGCTGCGAGCTTAGGGTCTCTGATCTTAGCTATCAAGATAGGACACTCTTCTATGGTATGATCATAAGATTTGCAGTAGTTACAAGTAGTAGTGGCGTTTTGACAGTCCCTAGCATAGTGTCCTGTGATTCCACAATTATAACAAGTGACTGGTCCACGACCTTGGCCAAAACCTCCTCCTCGTGCGAAGCCTCCTCCACGGCCTCGTCCTCTGAATCCTCCTCCACAGCCTCCATAAGTCTGATCCGGCTGTGGTCCTGTTGCTGGAGCCTATGTGTCTTCTTGGACTCTGTACACATCCTGTGTTCTTTCTGACATGAGATCATAAGCTCGGCAGTTTTGTTGATCATGCCCGACGGATTTACAGAAGATACAATATAGGTTTTTAGGTGTCTGTACATACTTTTGAAGCAAAGGGCATTGCTGAGGTGGATGTCCTTGTGTTTTACATATTTCACACCATGGCCCTTGCGCTCGTGGTAAGGGGTTAGGGGCCCCTGACTCTAAATATTCTGCAAAGACTGGACAGTTGTCTTTACTATGGCCCTGTGCTCTACACTTTATGCACCATATGTCCTGCATAACCTCTTTCCCTTTTTTAAGTTCGTGTATCTGTAACCTGAGGTTGGCCAACTGGGTCTGTAGAGTTGTCATGCATGTACTGGTTTCTGCTAAAGGTGAAGCCTCTAGTTTCATTGCCATCTCCAGCGCTTCATCTTGAGTAGTAAGTTTCTGCTGCATGAGTGGAATTCTGATATGAGGGAGCAGTGCTGCAATAAACCATTCCTTATGCTGCTGTGGCACAAACTCAAAACTTACTTGGTCTATAAGAGCTTTGAATTTCTGGTCAAAGTCCCATACTGACTCTGATGGTAGCTGCTTAATATCCTTAAGCTCTGTAATTCACTGAGACTCAGACTTAGGTTTCTTAAATTCTTTAATCATGGCGTTCTTGACCTGGGAAAGCGTCTTGGGTAATGTAGTATACTTTATGTACCATGTCAAGGCTCTGTCTCTGAGTGTGGTGACCAACTGTACAAGTTTAAGGTTATCATCGTTGATTGTTTTAATGGTCCACATAGCTTCGCATAGGAACCAATGCTGTTCCGGGTCCTCTGCTCCTGTACCTTTAAAAATAGGTAGCTTCATGTCGTCTCCCATTCTATTTCTCTGTGGTGGGTTCTGACTGACTGGGGTACTACTACTCAGCGGTGTAGGTGAAGGTGCTGTAGCGGGAGTAGGTACTGACTGTGAGCTACTAGATGGAGTACTGACGGGGTTATTCTGAGTCCCTATCTGCTTCTATGGAGTATAGGGATGGTAAGGGATACCCCCCTCTGGTTCTTCTGTGGTGCTAGGGCTCTGTTGTCTGATACTGTCTGATCTGTCTTCAAATATAGGAGAACTAAAATCTACTTTATACTTCTTTCCACTACGTGTTCGTCCAATGTCATCAAAATCACTTTCAAACTCTTGTGACATTACTATCTTTACTTATTCATCTGAGACTAGATCCATTGTTCCTTTTTCATATAACAGCATCTTAAGGGACAAGTTTAGAGATCTTAGGTACTTACCATGGTATCCTCTGAAGAAGTATCGTTCAGCTGCGCTGAAGCTCTTTCTCTGGTCAACTGCAAATTCTGTAACAAAGCCTTCTAGCACACTTGTCAGCCAGAAGTCTACTGCTCTCGTAATTGGATTGTCGAGGTTCTGCACGGTCTGAATCAGCTCCGGTGTCCAGACAATGTTTCTTTTCTTCTTGAACATGTTCCTATCTGTCAACTTGGATAACCAGTCGAAAAGCTCATTTCCATAGGTTGCAAAAAATATAGCGTGTATGTCTGAAGCGATATGCTTTTCTAACCAGGCCTCTGTGCTTAGTCTCGGACTCCTATTCTCTTTCTTGGCGAACTCCCTTAAGTATGAATCCAGCCACTGGTGAAACTCTTCTCTGGTAGGATGCCAATAGAACATTGACTCCCAGTCGTTTAAACCGGCAACGGAACCATTTGTTGATTGCATGGGCAGACCCGGGTTTACTATACTCAATCAACAACACCCCTAACTCACTGGCCCTTTCGGCGACAGACCGCGAAGTGATCTGAAGTCTCACCCGAAGTGAATCTAATGGGTTGGCCAAGACTCAAGTGTCTTGGACCAGGTTCTGTGCATCCTACTTTTCTTCTCTTACCCCTGTGAGTCACAAGGTCAGCTATATCTGCGCACCGCACATCCCCTTCTACTTGCAGCCCTTTTGACCGTGCGATTCTTATCCACTCGCAAGTCGCTCGGTTTCTTCCCACGTCGCGCAACTCCCACTTACTCACAATATCTCCAACTGTATCGCATCTCTACACACCGCGGGACACCCAACCTCTCCTCAACACTAATCCCTCAACTCGCAGTCTCACGCACCGCAGCTCCTCTGCCGGTGCGATATCGCCTCTCTGCGATATCCTACCACTACGACTTTGCACCCTTAGCATTGACTGTGTCAATGTGCGCAACTCTACTTCCCAGAAGTTATATTGTGATTAAATGGTCATTAGGAATAGACATAAAGGAGTCTTTAAACAACTTACTAGAATACTTCAACTTATCTCTATCATCTTGCATTACCGTGGTCTGAAACAATACACACATTCACTTACTGCAGCTAACATTATATGCATAATAACCAGTAATAATAAGCAAATACAATCACATTCATATAACACATAACCCACAGATTTAAGGTGGTTCGCCCCCAGGATGGGAGTTACGTCCACCAAACTGTGCTTCTATTATATATCTTGAGGGAAGTTAGCACAGTCTGTTGCACTGCATATGCAGCGCGAGATCTCTTCTAGATCTCTGGTCTATTTCTATCTCTATATTGCCTTTCTTTCAACAGATCCTTCCCTCTCTGTCTTCTCTGTGTATGGTTACATACAGACTCAAATGACTCACAGACAAGCTAGGTGTCTGGATCGTTACAACACAGTCTGTCTAACTAACTCCTGAGTCTACTCAAAAATACTCTACTGGCCAACTAACGACTCATCCTATGAGCCAACCAACTGGCTAACTGACTGATTAGCTAACCCTTTACAATACAAAATGCAAGCTTTTATAGGCGGCCCAAAGGTCTCGCCATTACAACACTGTGGGCCTGTCCCAACAGTAAACCCAAACCCTAATTAGTGACAGTCGGTCCTCTCTGTCCTTGAGGTAGCCGCTTCCCGTCACACCACAGCTCTCTGCAGTCTTCCATGCTTCCCAGAACTGACCATGGGTACTATGCACCGCTTCTCTGCTTCTGTCCTTCGCCTTCAATGCTTGAGCCTCGTTGCTCCTTCTTCTTTATGAGGGTCGGTGAGCCCTCCTGTATTTCGTCGCTGCCTTCAATGCAGTGGTTGAGCTTTCTTCTCTCGGCTGCTCAGGTACCGTTGCCTTCTTGACTTTTCTATCCCAAAAGTCATGGTTTCCGGCTCTGCTCTCCAGCTGGAAACGTGCTACGGCATCGTAGCTCTGCCTTGTCCTCTTTCTTCCAAAACTATATATTTCCGCCAAAACTATATATTTCCGCAAAAACTATATCTTTCCGCCAAAACTAGTAGCTTCTTCTGTAGCTGCGGGACCCTACTCCAACACCAACCTTCTCTCCTCTTCTTCTCATTTCTACAAAAAATCAACACTTTACCCGGTTACCTTTTCAGTTCATAGCTGTGATTTTATTTGGATCTGTTTCATCAAAGTAAAATATACATAGATCTAATATTTCATAGCTCATATCCTATATCTTGCACTTAAAAAAGTATCATAAGCATCCCAGATCTAGTTGTAGGGAAATTGTCCTTTTTGCATGAATTTGAAAGAAAACTTGTAGATCACATGCATTAGATTTCCTTTCGATGTTATAAATTTCAATATTCTTAAATATCAGTGCTTTTAATTGGATTCACAAATAGAAGGCCAAGATCCCAAGGAAAGCTTGCTTTCCTTGGTCCCTTTTTCGCCGATTTAGCTAGTTTAATTTCATTACTTTTTGAGATAAAGTAGGCTGACCCAAAGGTACTCTTAAAGTGATTTTGGGAATTTGTTATTCTAACATGCTCGATGTCCTTTATAATTTCTGACAGATAATAATGGAAGCTGCTGTCCAAAGTGGCTTTTGGAGCGCTCGAATCCCCCCAGGGGTCCCCCTTTTGTCACAAAAATTCTTAAAATTTTTGTATAACTGTAAGATCTTGGTTTCAGCCTGTATAAGGACCAATAATAACTGATATATCAGTCCTCTAATATTTTAACCATTAATAAATAAATTTTCCTTTGGAATAGGCTCTTTCGAACCCATTCCCCATCCCCCCTGGGGGGATTCGCGTCGATGCCATTTTCATCTTTTTCTGCTTATTTCCTTTTTAATAGAATTGATTTGACTTGTAGGGTAGTATATTTGATCTTATTGTTAATTCCATATTCCATATATTACTTTCAAAGTAATCATAATACTTACCCCACGATTTCCCAAGTGACCCGAAAGGGGAAAGAGATTCGTGGTAGGATTAATCAGAAAACCAGATATGTGTAGTTGTTTTATTTTTTCTATCATTTTTTTTATCAGTGGCTTTAAAATTAACCCCTCCTCTATTCCCTGATTGAGATCCACTTGGATCGAAAGAGGTTCTTGGAGGCTTTTCTTTTAAACAAGAACACATCTCTTAAAAACTTATTAAAATTTACAAGACTCCAGTGTGTATGCTATGCACTTGGCTACGGTTCGTCCGATCAGTCAAGATGTATCAAAATCACTTGGGTGACTAGCATAATTAGGACTCACCCTCCCCAATTAACAAACCATCTGGTGAAAATCCAACACCTCGATCAAATCTTTACGGTGGCAAAATACCCAAAGGAAGCGGGAACCTATTGAAAAGTGACATCGGGGCGCCGATCTCTGTCACACCCTAACGGGTGCGTTATGAACATAGCCCCAGAGACTCCATTGCCCACATATTCCTTGCGGGTAGCCGTATAGGTTTTGTTTTGGACATACTCCAAGTACTCTCGGGTATATCTGGAGTCCCCCTTTTAGCCTAATTTAATCAATTCATACTTCAATTTTAACTTAAAACATACCAAGATGCAATCACAAAACATTTACTCCAAGCACATGCAAGCACATTGATCTCTTTGATTTGACTCCATTATTAAGGCACTGGTAATTTTTGCTTCATATATATATTGTTTATCAGCTTTGTGCTTTCGTGTGTAATTTTTATATCTTGTCATCTTCAATTGTTTATAGTTAAAATATTCGAACTCCTAAGCAACTGATTCAGTTAAACATCACCACACTAAGTAATCATCCTTAGTAACTTAATAGGGTCTATCCCCCTTGGCTCTGTTAGGAGTTGAGCCTAAACGAAGGAGTCAAGAACAAGGTGACAGCCTTGACTCGAGACTTGCTCCCAAGGACACACCAAGTGTCTTGAAGATTTCTGCCACGTGATCCAGGTGTGTGAAAAGGCGGCAACAAATATCAAATCGCAAGAAGGTGTAGAGGTCGTAAAGATAAACTAATGCGATGAAGAAGGAGATAAATCTATGGCTACAGTTCATTTCGCAAGGTGAACTAGCGCAGATGAATATCTGAGTTTCCCATTGGATCGATAGCTGCATGAAGGGTCGATCTCGATAAACGACTAAGACCGTCTCGCGATCCAGAACTGCCTGTGGTGTTTAGAAGAAAAATGTTGGCGGCAGGGTGAATGGAATGTGGATGGAGGATATGAAATATTCCTTTGATTGGATGGCTGAGAAGACTCCCGAGATACAGATTTCCCATCCAATGTGGAAATGACAGCGGAGGAGGCGTTCACGCGTGTAATCTGCGCCATTGTAGATTGACTGATTCCTCTGATGTTATTCAGGATATGCCTGAGGTGGAATCATCTCTGTGGCAGAGTCATATCACGAAAGGATGGGTGGCCTTTGTGTGAGCTGGTCTACAAAAATGAGGAAAGTAGCCACCGAATCTGCAACTCACATGAGGCAAAGCCAATCTGACGTGGGAGACCATTTTATTTCCCACTTCGAAGGAATAGGGAAACATGGGGGTGTCCACTTCATAAAGTATGCAGCATGGGTCTAATGTACCATATGGCATCCACAACTGTTCCCCACAGCAGACAGTAAGGCGCCACAGCTATTGAAACCAAATGACTAGATCCCCAGCAAGTAAAGGATTGCTCTGCTCGGGTCTTTGCACATGTTGAGACTAGATACACTCGATGATAGAATGTGTAGGAATGTTGACCAGCCTGTACGAAGATCAATCCCGAAGCCCTATAAATACTTCGTTCAGTTCAACAAGAGTGAACTAACATATCTCCAGAAGTCGAGTTCTACTTCTCCACGAAGTTACAAAGGCTTGATAGAGTTTGACAATGAAGATTTGGTTTGAAAAGCTTGTCTGTCTGGGGGTGTTGATGGTTAGTGAGAAGGTTCCGCACTCTCTCATCGCCTTGGTATTTTCATTCCAATGGGGACACCAGCCATTGGGGCCCAGATGTGATACCTACGCCTCCAACGATGCTAGGTTTGGACACTTACTTCCCATAAGTGTTTTTCCAGGAACCCCTGATACTGTCACACCCACCAAAGCCTTCGCAGAAGGGGACAGTCATTAACTATTCCTTGTGTAAACATTTGTTCAGATGGGAGCGTCAGGGGCTCAAAGCCCTCATCATTCTGATTATGATGTACACTTGTCAAGGGTGATGGGGCTGGTGCAGATGTGCTACACCTTTGTGCCTGTGGGGGCACTCACCTCACTAGAGGTGAGGAGTACAAGAATGATAGACCACCCCACAGGTCTGTCTCAAGCAGAAGCAATATGACCCTTCTTCCAGAGCCCATGTATAACAGTTTCAATCGATGAGGAAGGAGGTGGAAAATGTGACTGGACCGGCGAAGGAGGCCAACCACTTTGCCAGCGTGTGACCATGCAGAAAGCTGTATTTGAACACGATGGAAGCACACATTTCAGGCAAAGAGGGAGGCATCATCCTTATCATCCGTCATGTCAACTGAGCATGTCAAGATGTTATTCAAGCCTAATGCAACAGCCATCGCCATGATGTTTGTCTTGCATATTTGTAAAACATGGCGATATTCCACTCCTTGTATAGTTAGAGCATGATAGTGACTTGTAACAGTTTTTTATTCGGTAGTCTCAACAATAGAATTGTATAAAAACACTCCTGATAGAGGGAGAAAGGAGTTATTGAATTGGATTGGGGAACAATCCCAGGCTAAGGTTCCCATTTGTAAAGCTTGATACCTATGTATGAATAAATTGCAGTGAAAGACTGTTACTCACAGCAGAGATTCCTGTGTTGTTTTTTTTCCCAATATGTACTTTCTTTTACGTGTCAATGTGTTTCCCATTTCCAATCCATTTTGTTAATTGCTTTTCATGTCTGCAAATTAGGGTATCTGGTTTGGAATTCATACTCGTTATGCTTCGGCCATTGTTCCAGCCATTCATCAATGGTTCTTATAAAGTTGCATGGAATTCATCTCACTGGTGATCCATGCGATGGACTGTCCCTTTTTGTCCTCTAAATTGCCCACTAAATATCTCCTGATTGGGAAATCAGCAGCTATCTTGCCTCTGTTTTCAATTTTATGTCATTCTTTCCATTTGTAATCATTTCTTGTGAAGGTTTTGAATCCATTTTCCCATGGTCCATTGCCCCCGATAATCCCACCATGCACCTTCCTCAACATACTTTTCCCCATTCAAGATCCTAGCCCCCTGATTACGCTGATTGAAAATCCTATGCGGAGTAGACTCTGGTGACACAAAATACTGACAACCTTATGTGGAGCATACTACGGTGACAAACGAGAGATCCCTCTGTGACTGCGCAGGGCCGAAGGCGCAATCTAAAGCGGTTCTGTTGTTTCCCGGGAGCAGCCTCCCCTCACTCGACCTTGGGGGCTCAAAATCCGTGTGCCAACACACACATCGATCAAATCATTGATAACTGTACTAGGAGTGTCATCTTATCTTTTATGGATGGATTTTTCGGCTACAATCAGATAGAAATTCTTCCCGCCAATCAGCATAAAACAACATTCATTTGTCCATGGGGAACCTTTTCATATTGGAATTTACCCTTTGGTTTAAAAAACACTGCTACATTCCAATGCACCATGTCTTATGCTTTTCACTATATTAAACACATCATAGTGATGTATCTGGATGATCTCCTTGCTCATTCACAGCAACGGGAAGACCCCCCAGGGAATCTTAGGAACATTTTCCTTAGATTTCATCATTATAATATTCAGCTTAATACACATAAATGTGTCTTTTGTGTTGAGACTAGACACCTTCTTGGCTTTGTGGTTTCCAAATATGGCATCCGAATAGATCCTTTGAAAATAGCTTCTATTTTGGCCTTATTCTCCCTGACTAATATCACTGAAATCCAAAGTTTGCAAGGGAAGGAAAACTTTGTTCATCGTTTAGTAAGAAAATTCACAAAAAAAACACATGGTTATATGTGTCTTCTTAAGAAGGACACTCTGTTCTTTTGGGATGACCAAACCCAACGAGCTTTTGAAAATTTGAAACACGCTCTGACACATTCACCGATGTTGCACCCCCCAAATTACTCAAAAGACTTTCTGATGTATGTTGTTTCCTCCACTACTACTATTGATATGGTTCTAGTGTAGGAATATCTTAATGGCCAAGAACACATGATTTATTGCCTAATTAAGAGTCTCCTTGACTCTAAAACCCATTACTCGCGTGTGGAGAAGATAGCTTTGGCTACGGTCATTGTTGTGCAAAAATTTTGGCACTACATCTTACTACGTACCACAGTTGTTCTCGCAAATCAAAACCCCATGTATTACATTTTTACAAGTCAAGTACTAGGGGGAAATTATTCTCATTGGATCATCATCTTACAGGAATTCAATCTCGAGTTCGCTAAGTATACTTCGAATAAGTACTTAGTTTTCACGGAGTTAATGTGTGACCTTCCCTATTCTCTAATGGAAGCTGAGCCCAATGATTCATTTTCAAGTGAATTTTTGTTCTTGATCAGCACAACCGACCTTTGGTATGGAGATTTGATCATTTGTCTCCAGACCCAAAGGTTTCATCCTGATATGTCCCATGACGATCGTCGTCGCATCCGTCACCACATGAAATATTATACCATTTTAAATGATACGTTATATCGTCATGGTATTGACTCCATTCTTCCACGATGTCTTACACACGAAGAGGATGAACAAGTGTTGAGTGATTTCCACTATGGAGCATGTGGCGGTCATCTTTCTAGGATGGCGACAGCTTAGAAAATGCTTCGTGTTGGGTAATTTTGGCCCTCAATATTCAAATATTGTCATGAGGTAGTTAAGAAATGCCCACCCTGTCAACTCTTTTATCCTAAAAAGAACACCCACCCTACTCCTTTACACCCCTTAATTTCCATTGGCCCTTTCGCCAAATGGGGAAATGATTTCATGCATTGTAAGCCTACCTCAGTCGAGGGGCATGGTTACATATTCATAGTCGTCGATTATTTTACAAAATTAGATGAGGAAATGCCTACATATGTAGAGGATGGAAAGACTGTCACCCTATTTTTGTTTAATCATGTGATAGCCAAGTTTGGAATTCTGCAAGCCATATTCACTTACCACAGATCTCATTTTTGTAATAATATGATGGTTGAGTTAAGTGCTAAGCTGGGTTTTCGTCATGAAAACTCAACTCCTTATTATCTGCAGGATAATGGTCAAGTTGAGGATATTAACAAAGTTTTGAAAATGATGTTTCATAGGATGGTTGGAGATCACAAATCCAACTGGAATTTAACTCTATTTTCCTCATTGTGGGCTTATAGAATTAAGTTAAAACAGCAACTAGTTTCACATTGTTTCAGCTGGTTTATGGACTACACGTTGTCCTTCCTATTGAATGTGAGATCCCGTCACTCAAAATTGCAGTAGAAATTCTCCCAAACATTTCTACCGAAGAAGAACTATTTTTGTACTTGACAAACCTTGATGAAAATAGAAGAGATAATGCCTTGGCTAACGAGGCACACAAAATATGTGTTAAGGATCAGTATGACAAATATATTCAACCTTTTGTATTTAATGAAGGTGACATGGTTCTAACATATGATCAGAGGCATGACAAGCTAGGGAAGGGGAATTTTGAATCCATGTGGTATGGTCCCTTTATTGTCAATAAAATTTTAGAGAAATGGGTCTACAAGCTTGTAGACTACGAAGGGATACCTTTCGGGCAACCTTGCAATGGGTTGTACCTGAAAAGGTACTATGCTTGAAGCCATTTCTATATGATACCTTGTATATATGTATACTGACTGACTTTTTGGTGTGTTTTTGGTATTTCAATATGGTTTTGAGTTTTTGTCTGTACTATTTATACCATGTTTTGGTTATGCAAAATCGAATGGATTTTTATGGTTTTGTTGATGGTTCTTATCATCAATCCTTGAACCTCGCTTCAGATGCTTAGGTTTTTTATTCCCTAGCACATCACTTAGTCAGTTCAGGAGTGATTTGTATAGGTCCAGCTACCAATAACATCATTGAGTATCAAGCAGTGATAGGTTTGTTGACTAAGGCTGCATCTTGGGACATTCATGACTTGGTAGTATTCATCGACTCACGACTAGTGGTTTTTCATTTGAAACATGTTTATTCCATCAGAAATCCTACACTCGTTCTTCTTTTTCAAAGAGTGCGTTTGTTAGAAAGGTCATTTGAATCAATCACTTATAGGCATATTCCTAGGTCTTATAACACGGTTGTCGAATCATTGGAAAACTACATTTTGGACTGGTATATTTCCCATACATAACTTTTGATAAATAAAACATGGTTCATTATAAAATAAAATAAACCGTAAAAGACACATAAAAACTCATGTAAATATCATTTTCCATTTGAACACATATAAACACCATAAATAAGTCTGTATATATATATATATATATATATATAGTGTTTTACAAAAATATGGTCACGAGACCCCGACTGAAGCACTTTGGCTTTCAAATATACAAAAATGGAAAAATTCTTGAAGATAGCTAGCTTTCAATGTAGACATCATGTAGAATGACTAGTGGTTCTCATGGTAGCACATGATATCTCTCGCTACCCTCTGTAGCAGGCAAGTGAATCGACCTAGCACTCCAGTTGTATGTCTCTGGTACCTCCTAGGGAGGTCGTCTATGGAAGCATAAAAAATGTTGAGAGTTAGTCGGTTGAGGTTTTCCTCCAACTTGGTTAACTCATCGTCCCCTATATGAATGAACTGAGCCCCCACTCGTCTATCAATCGGGGAAGATCCCCCAGGTCATGCATCTCCAACATCTACATGAAAACATTAGGTCTTGTCATCATTCATAAAAATTATAAAACACAAAAATGCAAAAAATAATCAAAGTCTTGAGTATTCTTCTTACCAATATCACACCATTGGGAAGCTGTCGGTAAGGGTAGATCAGGGTCTCCCCTGAAGTCAGTACCAGCATATGCATAGTCCTCCACCATGAGAAGTTGGTCATCCAACCAACGAAAGAATACGCTCCCATACTTGACCTTGGACCCACCGCCACCAGTGCAAGCCAAGATCTATACCCACCGCAGCATGTGAGGGTCTCGTGCTCTCAGATTAGTGAAAGCCACCTAAGGCCTCAGATGAGGCACTCACTTGAAAAATAAGGATGCCAAGATAGTCCTATAACCAAACCTTTTTAATTCCCCCTGTCGACACTTAGTCAGCTGATCCTTGAACATACTCAGTAGAGCCTCGGCCCAGTTATAGACTGTAGGCACCATAGCCTCTAAGGCATAAATCATATGGGTGAGGGAATCCTGGTAATCCCCTTGGATCCTTGCAACCCATTGCATGGTAAAAAGCATTGTCCGTAGAGGAAGGTCCATCACCTCCTTGATGGGGATATTTTTTCCAAACATCTGAGTGCCTGGAAAACAGTGGCAATCTATGAGCTCCTATGTGGTGACATCCTCTCCTTGAGGACCTATCAGTTAGATATGATCTCCTCACTTGGATAACCCTGTAAGGAAGTAGATGTCCTTTACTTCCACTGTAAGAATATGAGCCCCCACCTCAAAGTATTGTTGCTCTGGGTTCCACATTCTCAATATGTACTCTAGTAATCTCATGTGGGACCTCATGCTAGGGACATGACAAAACTTTAGGAGGCCACATCCCTGTAAAGAAGCTATAGAAGCGGCATCTACCCCATCTCTGGTATCATCATCCTCATGTTGTCTTTCTTTATACACCACCATTTTGACTAAAATGACCTACCAAAAACCAAAATTGAAGTATTAGAACACATAATCAACCATTGAAAATACTTTAAAAGCATGATTTTGGCTAAGTCGTTCATATTTTGGCCGTACTCTATGGCACCGCTTCTATCTCCTTGAGACAAAGCGGTGCCACTTCTTGTTCAGGCATGAAAAGCATGGTTCTGCTCAGGTGCCGCCTTTCTCGCAAAGGGAAAGAGCGTTACCTTGAGTGTGATTTTTACCCTTGGGAAAAAACCCCAAAACCCCAAAAAAAGTGCTTGGAAAGGAAAACTTTGACCATGAAAATGTTAAGGATGGTTTTAGCTCCTACCTAGAACAGACGGATAAAAAATGGGACGGGTAAGGACTCCAGAATATTCACCTGAAGTCTGCACACATTTTGCTCCAAATAGCTCTCAAAACCTGGTAAATAGTAAAATGATATGTTTTTACTATTCCTTTGGATTTAATATGAGATATTTTAGGGTTTTATGGAATTATTTTAATCTTTTTAATTATTTCATTAAAAATACCCTTTTTATATAGTCATTAAAAGATGGTTTTTAATATTTTGGAGATCTAATAGTATTTTTAAAGGTTTTGTGCAGGGATGAAATTAAAAAGTTATGATTACAGACAAGTTCGTTTTTGACTTTTTCATACTTCCATAAAATGGAAAAAGTCGTCAAGCGCTAAATTTGAAATTTTGGTTGTGCTCTTTAAACCCAGTACCAAAGTTTCGAGTCAAATTTCACTTATTTTCAGGCTCGTTAAACCCACTCATCGTGAAAAGAAACCCTAATGGAGTCTTCTTTAAACTATTTTTAGACTCCTTAAATGTGAAAATATTGTTGAGTGAACTTTTCTTCTTCATGCTCATAAAAGTACTTAAAGAGTCATCTTTCTGAGGGTAGTTTGCCCCTTTTTTGGTTCAGATTGACTAGTTACGAAAAAGGAATACTCCAGCCAATCATGACTGGAAGAGTTCTCTTGGGTATTATTTTATACTTTTTTGGGCCCTAGAGACTAAATCATACGAAAAAGGACCCTTTGGAGTCTTCTTCTATTTTCATTCAAACTCTCTAAACATGAATGATACCGATTTAACTTCCAATGGACTCGTTAAATTAAACACTGAGAGACCCTCTTTTGGGAATGAACCCCTCCTTTCTCAGGTTCGTGAAATATATGAGAATGGATTTATCTCAGGATAAGATACAATGAATGTGTGTTACCCTCTTTGAACTCATAAAAATGAAAAGAGGCCCTCATCAATCATGATGGGGAAATTAAGCGAAGGGAACTATTTCATTTTGCAAGTAATGGCAATTAGTAGTCACATTTGAACATGGCATGTATCTGCATTTCATTCAGTCAATTGGGTATTCAGCTTGCTTCCAATTCGATCCACTTTCATGAGTCTTGTCACTCCTTTGAGTCTTTCAAAGAATGTGTCATGTACCATCGCATTATGTCTTGGTATCCTCCTGGTCTACTCAATGCTGCCAAGTCTTCGTTTGTGCTGCCCGAAGTTCAAAGGAAAATTGAGAGTTTACCTCTACAATCAAAACAACCTTTGTGTTAGTTACTTTTGAGTTAGTCTTATGGTTACATCATACTCAAAATTCTAGAACTTTGTTCTGAGTTTCATGTCGTCGATGAGGAATTCATCATGTCCCTCCTTTGACGGGACTGTTCATGTCGACTTGAGCTCATCATCGAGGAATTAGTCTTAGAAACAAACTAGTACCTTTAGATATGTATGCATCAATGATAGATTCTCTCGCTCTCGACATAGGTTCACATGATTTACCTTTAATCAAAATATTCAACTGAGTGTTCAACCTCAGATCATCTATTCACACTTAGGAGATTGTACTAGGGTACCTTGGGAATCATTGACATTAATGGTGATCTCCCTCATCCTTGTTAATGGTTTTCATCATTGACCAGTAATCAAGTGGTTTCTACCAATTTTGACATCAAAACATTGTAATCACATGGATAGAATTGTACTTTGTGGAGGACAAGATGAATACCCTAGGTACTTGTTAAGCTCCCATTGCTTTCTCTAGGTTGTGATGGAGTATTTTGTATAAGTCCTAGCATGGACCCACATTTGTATGGTCGTGGTTGTGCTCAAATTTGTGTCCATTTGACATAGATATACATTATATTCTGGTAGCTATCTCCAAGTTTGATTCTTCTTCACATGGATCTATGTTGTATTCTAGTATCCATGTTTATTCATCTCTCGTGGATCTGCCTTGTATTGGTCTACAACCATGATGCGGAGACATTTGGATATGAGTCAAAAGTATTGATGTATTGCAAAATCCTGGTTAATGATGATATCAGATCAAGCAATTTCTTTCCTCAAAGTGATAACTTGCTCTTTCAAAGCTCTCACCTATCGTATCCCTATACCTTCATGCTTTGGGGGGGATTCTGTTACACATAAATCTCATCATCGTCATGTGTCGAGGCCCAAAACATCAGAAATTTCCCTCAATTCCCAAAACTATGAAGTTGGTGTTATGGAGAAAACTTCATATGGCTTGGGGTGTACCACAACAGATAGAGTAACTGCAGAAATCAATCCCTTCCCAATATGAAAGAGAAATAAAAAATCTAACACTAAAGGATCTCAAAACATACCTTATTCCGGACGGTTGATGTAGATCCCTGTTAAGATTTTTCCAATCCCGCTTGTGTTAACATTTTTCTCTCTCAACAACAGCAAATAAGACAAGAATGTTATATAATGGTGTTAGACCTACTATAGCATATATAATCAATAATGTATAAGCAATTAAAATCACCCATGGATTCAATAATCATTTAAATGCACATCATTAGACAGGAAAATATATTTCTATTAATATAAATCAAAGATTACATGAATGACAACCTCTGTCAACACGTCTGCGAACCGGAGAAACTAATTCCTCCACTTGGGCCTCCACCACCTCAATCCTCCATCTCTCGATAGCAAGCTCACAAGAAAAGGAAAGCTTGGGAAGAACACCAAGTAGTCCAAGGGATAAAGGGATGCAGACTCAAGTATAAGCAAGTTGCGGCAACAATGGACTATAGTTTTCTTACTCTTCAATTCCTTGCCTATGTATCCAAGGGGTTCCTTATATAGTGCTTCACTGGGGTAATGGAAGGTCAATTCCAAGTGATCTCAAGGCATATGGAAGGACATGAGACAAGTGACTCAGATCCACATCAAGGAAAACTCCAAAAATATTTTTCCTTTTGCACACATCCCGATGTATGTTGGTTTAAGGGTTATATCCACGTGTATACGCGGGAAAGGGTATAAAAGTCACATACACCAAATAATGAGTGTTTTTAGGGATGATATTGGAAACATCAAAGGTACAAAAATGGTCCATGGGGTCCAAAGAGTCTGTAGAGGGATAGGGAAGGCCATAAATGTGTGATCTACCATGTGTGGTAAAATCAACTATAACAGATGCCCCCTAATGTGTGAGGTCAGAGGGGTGATACGATGGCCAAAATATGTTATAAGTCCATCCCAGAAGTGGAGTGATGAAGAACCAGGCGGAAGAACCAGCCATCCAATAGTATAGTACAAATATCTCTGCATATGACTGCAAATACACACAGCAGTCCTGGATACATAAGAGTACAATGGCCATGAATAGGCATGATTAAAATATTACATGTGTGGTCGTCACCATGTACAATATATATAGATCAGAATATCCATGATGAAGATATACAAAGGACCAAGATCTCCATGAAAAATGAATATATCTTATAGACACTAGAATCAAGTCACGAGAGCTGAAATCTCATGAACACTGGCACGATCAAGGAGGTAGCATATCGGAAATGCCACCAATCTGGAAAGTATTCTACACAACCCACTACAAGTACATGTCCTACTACGTGAATAGAGGTGTTGAGGTCGAACATAGTATTCCATCATCTGATTACCATTCATTGATGTATACCGTTAACAGATGCGAGATCACCCACCGACAATGAAAATGGGAATCAAGGTGCTAGAGTGCAATCTAACAAGTGTGAATAAATGTGTTAAGGTTGAACACTTGAAATAATCCATTGATCAAGGGACATTGATGTATTCCCAAAACTGTTAATGGTGAGAGAACCTACCATTGATGACTGTAAGTCTCAAGGCACTCAAATGACTCTAGACTCCTATCCTGAAATAAATGATCTGAAGTCGATGGGATGGAATCCGTTGGAAGGAGGGCATTAAGGAATCCCCCATCATCCAACATGAGGTACTCAACAAAGTTTTATAATGTGGAAGGACTCAATCATAATGTGCTTGAACCAGTACCAGTACCGAGAGTGGCCAACATGCAAAGTCAAGAAAACTGAGAAATGGCCGACTCAAACTTCAACTTCCTTCGAAAAAGAGCATAAAGGCGAATGGTGACTGAATGTAGGCAACATAGACTCAATATACAAAACTAGGACATCTCTGCGACATAGGAGGCATTGATAGAGGCTCCATAGGGACTGGAAGCTTAACCAGTCAGTGGAGATAAACTCAGAGAAACAAGTACATATCCTAAATTCAAACTATTAACCCAACCAATAGATGTGATATACAGTGCTCTGTTCAAAGGCGACACAACTCAACTACTTCCAAAGATAACATATTTTCCTATCTTCCTTTTTGTTTTTTTGGGGACTTTTTTAGATATTTTGAAAAGCTTGAAAAAGAATAAAAGTGCTTTATAGTTACAAATATAGGAGGAGACGAGTGTCAAGGGGCAAACAAACTAGTTCCAAGCAGTGGAACATACCTACGCTCGAATAACGACACTCAGGGGAAAGCCCCCTCCTGGTAAAAAATGGGGAATCAAGCTGCAAAAGATATATAAAATGGCTCTTCTTGGATGGACATGAGACAATCTTGGGCTATATGGACAATAATCAAAGTCAGGGAAGCCGACATAAGGCTCAATAAGGCAAGAAAAACTCATGATAATGCAATTACAACTTGACATAAGGGAGTCCTGGGGAAAAGGCCAGCAAAACGATCAAGAGGAGTATGAAGCTCTTGCGCAAAGTCATGGCGATACTATACAAAGGAATGCCACACCCTACAGGAAAAAATGTTGGCATGGGAACCAAATGCAAAATAGCAGCTAACTAGGGTACCCATGTATGGTCAAGCTCTACCATTCACATCATGTCACTTATAAAAGCAACAAGAAGGTTCCATGACAAGATAGAATGGGTTCATACCTAAGGTTAGAATGAAACTATCATAAGTTCATACAAAGTACAAATGGATGTGAAACCTAACCTATATGTCAATTTAGACATAATACCTAAAATAAGCACGAACAGGTCAAAACCATGATCAAACCGCACTCAAAATGGACTTCTACATCATCAAATTAGTTCAAATGGTCCAAAATGGTAAGAAAATGTCAAAAACTATAGAAAGTGGGTAAAAAATTTCAAAAAAATTCTATAAATAGTAAAAAATTTAAAAATTCCATACCATTTGAAATTTTTACCCAACATAGTGCATTTGAGCTCAGAACTTTTGACGCAAATTCTGAGAGCATCATCCAATGAAATCCGACCCCATTTGATCCAAGTAACTTCTCATGTCCTCCCCTTCCCATTTCATGTAAATTTTTTAATTTTTCATGGTCCAATCAATTTTTTAGGCCATCCATAGCTGTGCATTTTGTCCCACGTGGAAATTGGGGTTTTTTCTGTGTACAGGGCTCGCCATACGCGAAAAAAACACCCAAACCCGCATACATATGTGTTGGTAATAAATCCCGATTGATATTATTCC
>LPNX010802161.1:52058-126908 GCA_001517045.1 Pseudotsuga menziesii | reverse complement strand
CTGTTATAATTTAGATGACCAAATCTTGCATGCCACAATGAACTAGATGACATATTACCTTCTCCATGGTGAGAGAGGTAGGCATAGTTCTGAAATCTTTGGGATGAACCCTTGAGCTTCAGCAGCTTTCCATCTTCGTATCCATTCATGATGACTTGGTTGTCAGAGGACTTTCTTATTTCAACGATTCCATCAAACATGTGGATGGAATGGCCTTGCTGTCGAATCTCCACCAAGGACAGCAAGCTTCTCTGCAACTCTGGAAGATAGAGAACGTTATTCAACAAGAAATCAGGGAATCCAGGCATCTTCAGTCGAATGGTGCCCATTCCCTTTGGTTTAATACTTGACTTATCTGCAAAGTAAACTATGCCATCTATTGTTTCATTTAGTTCTTCAAAACAGTCTTTTCTAAATGTCATGTGTGATGTTGCACCAGTATCAAGCAGCCAACAATCTTTATAAGATGAAAGAGAAGTCATTTCATTAAATCCAAGATTACAATGTGCAACAATACAAGAATCAGAAGATTTACTAGCATCTAGGTCATCTTTCTTCTAGTTGTGGCTTGTCTTTGATGGAGTCCCATGAAGCCCAACACTGATCTGATGTGTGCCGAGTCTTTCCGCAACGCTTGCACTTTGATCTTTTTCTGGAGTTGTTTCTGCCCCCTCTGCCTCTCTTGCTGCAATCTCCCTTGGAAGGGTCTTTGGATTGGTCTTTTCCAGCTAGGGCAGCACCAATACTAGATGCCAAAGAGTGCATCTTTTACGACTGTTAGCGTAATTTACAATAATAAACTTGATATGAAAAAGAGAAATAGAAAAAATAAGAACCTTGCAGGTCTATAGTCTCTGCCAAGGTGATTTACAATCTCAACTTCAAGTGAGCATACACAAGCTTCTTCAGTATACAAAATATATCAATCACAAGCTTCAAATATACAACAGCATTCCTTTTTATACAATATGTGGAGGCACTAGAAGCTAATATATTAGTGTGCAAAGGATATAAGTGCACAAAAAATCAAGCATCAGACTATATACTCCTGCAAAATCAAGTGATTAGCAGCAACAATTGTGTGGATCGCAGCAACAATCTTCACATTCAGCTCCACGCAGCTCCACTCAGGCAGCTCTTCAACTTGGTCGCAGATGTGATATGCTGATAGGTATTATGCACTATTCAATATATATAGCTTAAGTCAAATACACAGCATAACATTCTGCTCTGGAGAAAAAAAACTTGAGTCTCCAACGGTCTCCACCGGTCTTCACTCTGCTGAAAAAACTTGAATCGACATTGTCAAACCAGATACTTATATCTCAAACCAGACACTGTCAAACCAGATACTTATATCTCAACATAGATATATATCGGATACTTATATATGATGGCACAGCTCCACGCACAACATTCTCCACGCAGGTCTCCACGCAACAGTCTCCAAGGTGAATGAGGGCAGTCTTCAACACACACCAGTCTCCAACGCAGCAGTTTATCAGTCTTTAATGCAATATATGTTTCGCACTCATGTTATGCCAAACAAAAGAAGTTTCAAACACAGCATATATACTCAATAGCGCAGTCTTCAAACACCAGTCTTCAGCAATAACACCAGCATTCTCCACGCTTGATCGATACCCCGCATCTCCACCAAGGACAGAAATCGCAGCCTCAGTCAGAACGCAGGTAGCTTCTCTCAGAAAAAAATTAGGGTTTCCCTCATGGAGAGTCTAGGGTTTGCGTTGCATGCTTCTGGTCTAGCTCCATGTTGTAATTATTGGAGGAGAGGTCTTCAGCTCCAGCAATCTTCCACGATGGTAATGCTATATCGCAGTATTTGAGAAGATGAGGCAGGTCTTCTCCACGCAGTATTCAATGCCAACGCAATATCAGTCTTCAAAGTGGCGTAGCCTTTAGTAGCACACTCAGGCTTTAGCAATCTTTAATACACAGTCCACGCTCAATGAAGAAATGCAATGAAAGGGAAATCTCTACCGTCACCATCAAGAGAGAGCTCCGCGCTCTTCTCAGCTCCTCACACAGCTACAGTTCATAGAGAGTGCAATCACCACGAGAAGTTCGAAAATCATTGTAAGTCTCCAGCACTCTCAAAACTGACCACACCACCAGAGAAATCTCCACGCAGTCTTCAACAGTAAATGGGTCACAGTCTTTCACAGCTCCTTAACGCAGCATAGGTCATGGACAGTCTTCAGAAATCGTAGCATCAACTTAATCAAACCATCGATACGCTCCACATTCTCAAAATGAGTCGCCCAAGATCAAGTTTTATCAGAGGCGTTAGTCACGAAGATCGATGGAGAACCAGGAAATCAAAATTAGGTTATGGTATTAAACCAGAAACAAAGGCCTTTTTTTTTCGTCCGTGAGCCTCAATGCTAATTAATTTGTGGATCGATGACAGTACTGGTTGGGTATTTGTACGCAAGCGTGAATGATTTGTGAATTTCGAATAGCTGTAGAGATTGCTATGAGATACAGACATACCCAAATTCCATTGGAGCAGAGTGTTTTCCTTGAGGGTTAACTGTTCTTAGAATGCTTATTTAAGCACAAATTAGGGTTCCGGCTTAACACTGGAGGCAAGATCGTGGGCACCAGGCTTTGTACGTTGGGAGCCAAATTAAATTCGGTTCCTTTTTGAGCTTGCACCTTCTATTCGTCTGAGCATTAAAAGGTTCCACGATAAACACATTGGAGGAGGAGCATATGCAAGAAATGTAGAGGCACAAATTCGGGAACTCCTCGAAGGACGAGATCGCAGACCTGTGTAGCAGGTCGCAACCCACCAGAAGAGAGCCCACAAAAATTAGGGTTTAGCAGAGAATAAACGCAGGGAGATGGAGGAGTAACGCATACACTGCATGCGACTCGACTGGCAGACTGATGGAGCAGTCTGGAAATGGACTGGCAAGTAGAATGGCAGCCAAGAGTTATGGCAGACAGCCCTGCTCTGATACCACTTGTTGGTAATAACTCCCGATTGATATTATTCCCTTACCAAAGCAAATATTTATACATTACAATGGCGGTTGAGAACCAGCCTTTTCACCTTCCTATCTATTCATATTCTTATTTATTATTTATTTACAATAATCCCGACGGATTATTCTAACAATATGTGGTTGTTTTGAAAATAGTCAGGTATGAGGCTGCAAATAAGGTTTTCAAAGGAAAATGCTAATGAAAACTCTATTTTTTTGTGTAGGATGGAGTTAGAGTGGAGGGAAAGAGAACATGGTGATGTGGAGGAGGTTGTGTAAGGTGATCTCATGGCCCAACAAGCATTACAGACGTGTGGTTTGTATAAGTTTTGGTGTCTTGGCAGCCTAAGGGCCAAACCAAGACTACTCCAGCTGCCAGTGGATTACTGGGATCCAGACTCTGAGACTTTTCATATTGACGGGATGTCGCTTAGCATTGAGGTTGAGGACATATATTTTATCACTGGTTTATCCCGACGAGGAGAGGTGGTAAATCTTTGATCTCGTGGGCCAGGAGGTGGATTGACTATTGATGAGTACATAGTTGTGTACTGCTTTCTGGACATGGAAAAGGTCGTGAGTCAAATCCTGACAAACTCTATCCAGGTTCTGGTACTTAAGGCCATACTATTGGCATTAGGTAGGATAGTCGGATTAGTTTCACTCCACCAGGCCTCTCGGCCACTGATGTTCTATGCGGTGGAGTGTATGAGACCCACAATGTATGACTAGAGCATGACGTTGTTGAGAAACATGAAACATCAGCTCAGTGACTGAAAAATTGGAAGGGTGTGGAACTTTGGTTTCGACAGTATACTGAGCACGTTCTTCTTTGAGTAGGTACCAGGTCTAAGCCCTAGAGTGGACATTCCTCCACATGGAGTTCGAGATCCAGCCCAACGATATTGGTAAAATGTTATGCGTAGACTGGATAGAGGTAGGGTGGTTAACCCCTACCCAGCAGACTTCTTTCCATGGTAGCAAAGGCAGATCATCGCCATAGATTATTACCCTTATGCAGGGATAGACTTCCATGGAGATCCGGACATGCCCCTACCACCAGGAGCGGTATATGGTGACATAGGTAACAAATCACAAACTCACTTTTTAAGCTTTTTTAATTATTTATTTTTATTTATTTTTTGATATATTGACTCAAAAGACATGTTTTTGGTGTGATGACACATAGTGACAATCTATCATGTATATGCAGATGTAGAACCCCGAAGACCAGATGGTTTCCCTCGTCATTGATGAAGGGGAAGAGGAGATGATATCATGGGTGCGGACACTCCAAATAATTTACATAAACTCCGTATGCTTGATGCACAGGGTACCCATGGTGCAAGTTGAGGACTTTCCTGAGGCTATGTAGCATAGGTGGTTGGTGTACCATGAGCATGGGTTCGATTATTTCGATGGCTATCTAGAGCCATAGTGTGCTACCATTATCAGAACCCCCCTCCTCCTCAGGCTTAGAGACCTGAGAGTATTCCTTTTTGTACGACCGTGTATCATGTTTTGGTGGGTCAGAAGCCCCAATTTTGTATTATGACGTCACTTTTTGGATATTAATAAAAAAAAATTATGATGATCGATTTTATTTATTTACATGTGTGAAAAAATGTATGTTTGTGAGATGTTCATGGTCTATGAAACAAATTCCAATCTAACACATAGTTAGCATATGAATCAGCAACTTTATTAAAATTTCTTGGAACATGAATGTATGTTATATTTTCAAATTGTCGTTGTAGCAATCTAACCCTTAAGAATCTTCGTAATAATGTCGGATCTCTAGTGCGATACAAGCCATTAAGCTGTGAAACCACTAACTACGATTCAAGATGTATCTCAAGAGAATGAATGGCATGTGAAATAGAATCACACAATAACTCAATGACAGCACTATATTCAGCAACATTGTTTGAAGAAGGCCGTAAACATATGCCTCCCGAAGACAATACCTAACCTGTAGGAGTATAAATCACCCAAGCAGCCGAGGCCGAATTTTGAGTGTGGTGGCTAGCAGCATCAGCGAATCGTATATGCACAAAAGACTCCATCGACATCTTCCATAAGAAGCGAAAGCTAATCAATCGAATCTGATCACCATAAGAAACCCTAACTATGCAATGCAAGCTGTACAATAATATACAAAAAGCATCCCTGGCTGAATATCATGCATAGTATTTTTTAAGATAGAGCCCATTTCTAGGCTCCACCAAGGCTATCCCTTCATAATCCACTAGCTCATAGGCGCCCTTTTCTGACACACATTAGACCACGTAAGGACCATGCCACATGGGATTGAACTTCCCTTCCCCCAAGGGTTGTTTAGCTTGATCCCACAAAAGGACCAAATCACCTTCACTAAACTTCCTCAGATAGACAGAGTTGTCATATTGGACCTTGACGCGACGCTTATTTACTTCTAGAGCCACTAAGGCATCTCAGTGCTACTCATCAAGCTACTCTAAGTGGACCAAACGTTCTTCCAATGTGTAAGTGTCTGGTAAAAGCTCTATAGCTGGCTTCAGAGAAGGGATTTCTCATTCAACAGCCAAGACAGACTCCACCCCATGTACAAGATGATATGGAGAGAAATTGTTGGCAGTCTTAATCACGGTTCTATAGGCCCACAAAGTGGGATATAACATGATATGTCAATTCGTATTGCTTCGTGCGATGGTTCATTGGAGAATGGACTTAAGTGACTTATTCACTGCTTCAATCTGTCCATTCGCCTGAGGGTAATAAGAAGAGGAGTGCTCTTGCTTATACCCTAACTTTGAAGCCAACTCTTCCATCATTTTATTCTGAAAGTGCCTACCATGGTTAGTGACAAGATCTTTCGAAATGCCAAACCGAGTAATAATTTGGTTGAAAATGAAATGTGCGGCTGTCTCACCGTCATATTTATCGTGGGCATAGCCTCTACCCATTTCGTGAAATAATCGACAGCCACTATAATATGGTGATGCCCCCCAGCCGAAGCTGGGTTGCAATCCATCAAGTCAAGCCCCCACTTGGTGAAGGGACCAACAGTGACAATAGGATGTAATGGGGCTATATACGAGTGCATATTATGTGCAAAAACCTAGCAAGGGTGACACTTCTTGACCACATTCACACAATATTTAAAGATCGATGGCCAAAAATATCCTGCTCTCAAAATTTTTTGGGTTGTAGAAAGCCCATATAAATGACCACAACACACCCCTCTATGGAAATCATTCAGCACAAACTCATCCTCTTCATGGGTTAAACAACGACGCAAAATGGAATCTACCCCACAGTGGTACAAAGTGTTATCCACTATAAGGTAGTTCTTAGCTACATGATGTAATCGTCGTCGCTCATCCCGTGAAAGGTGAGTAGGGACCTTCAATGTTTGCAAATATACAATGATATCCCCGTACCATGGGTCCAAAGTTGAGATAAGGAAAATATGTTCATCGACAAACATATCCTCATAAACCTCTTCCTCCTCCAAACTTGGAAAATCAGATATGAGCTCCGTAAAGATCAACGATTTCTTCGATTTCACCGAAACAAATTTGAGATTGAACTCTTGAAAAATAACAATCCATTTATTGTATTTTCCCCCAATCATCCTTCTAGTGAGGACAAACTAAAATGAATTTATATGAGCGACAACCAAGGTTTGGCGAAGGAGAATGTAATGTCTCAATATATGAACCGCATGAACGGTGGCCAAGGCAAGCTTCTCCACATGGGAATAATGGATTTCTGCATCAATAAGGTTTCAGCTCAAATAATATATGACATGCTCTTGGAGCTCCTCATCCTCCTGAACCAAAACCATACCAACCGTTTCCATAGATGCGGCCACATAAATAAAAAAATCATGGCTATAGTTATGTGGACTAAGCACGGGGGCCAATGCTAAGGATTGCTTAAGAGCATCAAAGGACTCCTAGGCTCGTTCATCCTAGTAAAAAGGAGTGTTCTTCCTTAAAAGACGCATGAAGCCTTTAGTCAAGTTGGAAAAATTAACTACAAATATCTGTAAGAAATTTTCCATGCCTTCCAAACACTAAAGGTGTCTAATATTTCACGGGGGAGACAATTGAAGTATTGCCTCAACCTTTAAGGGACCGACTCTTATACCCTCCTTGGATATGATGAACCCTAGCAAGCGACCAACAGATACGCAAAAGATGCACTTATGAGGATTTAAGCGCACTTGGTAATGGCGCCATCTTTCAAACACTAACCTCAAATGGTATGGATGACGCACCCTCAGACGAGAGTGAGCAGTGAGATCATCCAAATACCCTTCAATAATCATTTTGAGATCATAAAAAATTAACGTCATAGCCCACTGAAATGTAGCTCTGGCATTTTTAAGGATGAATGGAATCTTCTGATATGCAAAAGTACCCCAAGTACAAATAAATGTGGTCTTATGTTGATCCTTGGATTTGATCTAAATCTGATTATATCTGGAAAAACCGTCCATAAAGGAGAATACCTCGCTTCCCGCACACTCATCCAAAATATGATCTATAAATTGTGTAGGAAAATTATCCTTAGGACAAGCACGATTTAAATCATAGAAATCAGTGCATATACGGATCGCTCCCTACTTCTTATCTACTGGAATGGGATTTGAAACCCATTCCTTCAAGGGAATCGGATAGATAAAACCAGCTTTCAAAATTTTTTCTATCTCATCCTTAATGGTGGGTTCTTTTCTAGGATTCACCGCACGCAAACGTTGTCGAACCAACTTTGCATTCGAATAGGTTTTAATCTCATGTTCAACAATACAAGGGTAAATACCTGGAATTTCCTCATATGACCAAGCAAATATGTCATGAAACTCTTTAAATAGCTCGGTATACTCCTTGATCTCACCAGAAGAACATCCCGCCCCAATGTAGACGTTCTCAACTTTTCCAGGATCGTGAGGAATATTGATACGAATATTAGGTGATAAATTTTCCATGTTCCCATTGACCATCTGACTAAGAGAGCTCAATGGAACCATGGGACTACCAATCTTCTCACTAAGAATCTCCCTAAATTCATCACACTCCATATGGTTGAGTTCAGGAAGAAAATATGATTGATGATGTAACTCTTCCCAAGGTGGCTCAACCCCAGACATGGCCTCAATAATGGCTTCATCCGATGGAAAAACATCATCGAGGAAATCATGTGCATGAGAGGACTCAACTGCCTATGCAGGTAGCACATACGGGTCCTCCTCCTCCATCCGCGAAGAGGAAGGACTAGGCTCTGTAACTTGATCAAGATTCACTTGATATGCTACCATCATTGCAGGCAACGACACATCCATTTCGATAGGTCCAATCAAAGGACTCGGTGAAGGAAGAATCCAAGGATCTTCCATATGGGTAGTGTGAAAAGAAATCGAATTCAACGAGGATGAAGCCCTACCAAAACTAGATCAAATCATAAGAATGGGCACAAGATAGCTAAAGTTTCCCATAAGATATGGATACATACCCACACCCACACTCCCAGTTGTCAGTTGAGAATGATCGATAATCAGGATAGAAGTTCCTAATGATGTATTAACATTTGGATTATGGAATGAAATCTGATCAATCATAACGATCTTCCCATTAAATGGAAAGCATATCACTTGAAAGAGAGAAGAGGCTATGGCTTGCATACTATACATCCAATTCCGGCACAGCAAAATATTGTAGTCAAGGGGCGCATCAACCACCTCGACCTCGATCGCGATGGTCTTCCCTCCCAATTGGACCTTAAGAGAAGGAATAACCCCATGCAACTAAAATGATCTACCATCAAAATCTGTCAACATAGTAGCAGATTGAGACAACTTGGGAGAACCCAAATCCTTCCAACATGACAAAGACATCACGAAAGCAGCAGCACCTTCATCAATGACAATGCATTTGACGGTCATATTAAGATGCTCTACATGAATCAAAAGACACGTATTAAGGCAAGCAAGGTTGTATTCCCATGGTTTAAAATTTGATAATAGAATAAGAGTTATCATCATTAACCCCAAGAGTAGAGAGTAAGGCTCTCCTCTGCGGAGGACAAGTCTGAAGTACTTTAAGGGCGGACACCGCACAAGGATTTTGGACCAAATCCTTGACAAGGGAATAGTTATGTGCAGCTCGGGCATTAGGATTGTGCCCTAAATGCTTTAGGACTTCCTTAGGAATGTGAGGTGGAACTTCAGGTTTATCCGTAGGTTTTTCGATACGCAAAGGGCTCTTTGGTGGTGCGGGTTCCTTTCCAAGCTTCGGTTGCGACGAACCATAATCCTTCGCATGAGTCACAACCTTAGTAGCGCACACCATGTTGATGAAACCATGACTAGTATTGGCCTCCGGTGGATTTTGATCTCCACCCGATGCACAATGAGGATCAATGGTCCTCGAGTTCATATTTTGATTATTAGGTAAAGGATTAGTTAGCATAGTTGGGCCTTGTGCTATGACCCTCAAGGCATCTTACATACAAGGGCACAAGTGAGTGAGGTGGTCCTCCTTACATAACTTGCAAAGAAACTTTACCTTATGTTTATTCTTCTTGTCCCCCCCATCATTACGAGTGTTCTTGTCATTATAATTAGCATTTTTGTTCTTAGTCCCACCCTTATGATTATTTTTCCCTTTTTTCTTATTCATTCTAGGCTGTTGGTTTCCCTTCTAGTCCGACGATTGCACAGAAATTACACTCACCGATTGGGTAGGTTGAGATGAAGCCATGGCTTGTTCCGATGCGGATTGATTAATTGACAATTGGCTCACTTGTTTCATAACCGAATCCATAGGTTTGGTACTTATAGAGCCCACAATGCCATCAGCATGTGACCCAGGCTTGACCTTGGGATCAAAACTAGATCACGGAGCATTAGGTATAATCTCATACAAAAGTCTATATTGAGCATAGATCAAATCCAACTCTTGTGCCCTAAAGATTGCTTGTTCCTCGTTTTGGACTCTGGATGTAGAAACATCCTTCGCGATGTAAGGTAACAAAAACTTGAGGAACCATTCAAGGAGAAATTTCAATGGTATAAAGGCTTTAATCAACAGCTTTCATCTACGCCACTCTTGAATATGATCTGAGATATGTGTGACTTTGTCTTGTCGAAATGTTGACAAGAGTTCGGTACCAACATCGTAACGTACGGGTAGCTGAAAGTAATTAAGGAAAGTCATGGAAAGGTCATCAAATAGAGTGTATGCCCCCCTTGGTAACTATATATACCATTTTGCTGCAGGCCTAGTGAAGGTGCGTTGAAATAGCCTCAAATGGATTGAATTGTCATGTAAGGAATTGGAATAGCACCAAAGGTAAAAAGTAGTGACATGCTCACTAGGATCTTCTCTAGATTTACCCTTGAACTTAGGAATGTTCGAAGGAAGCTTGTTAGGGACAGCCGACAAGGCCGAGTTCATTCATAAGTCTCGATAAGTCAGGTAAGTTCAATGTTGTGAGGAAAGGGAGCCTAGGTTGAGCTGGTCTATGCCACGCTCCCTGGTAATTCTGGTTCATGTAAGTTTGATTGCTGTAATACCATGGCCATGGCCATAATAACCTCGTCCCGTTTAACCCATGTAGGGCTGCATGGAAGAATTGTGATGCGGGGTGCCTTGATTATGTGGTGCTACAAAGCCATAATTGGAAGAGTAAGCGGGTTGTTGATACTCGTACCCATAGGGTTGATAGTTTTGTCCATAATGCGGTCCATAAGACTGTCCATGAGAAGCTCCATAAGGTGTTCCATGGGATGTCCCATGAGAAGGTTCGTAGTTAGGGATATGGGGAGCTCCATGAGATGGAACATGAGACGATCTAGAAACAGGGATATGACCTCCCGACACAACAAGAGGTACTTGACTCTGAGATACTACCGTGCAAGCAGTCACACTACAAACCTGACTAGTATCAATATTCTGGCCCGAAGGACCATGTGTATTAGGGGGAGGAAAGGTCATTAAAAATGCATTCGAAGGATTAGGGTTCAAGGATGAAGGGACATGTGAAGGAATGTAAGTGGTGTTCCCAATGTTCACTCATCTCAGTTCTAGTATCCGCATAGGATTACTAACACAGGTCTAGGATGGACATGTGAGGATGCTTCCACCGTAGGAATGGAAGGTGTGATGTGACTAGTGCTCCCAAATCTCTCTGCATGGAAAGGAATAGGAGTGCCCCTAGGCATAGTGCTAGGATCAATTTCCAACTCAACATGATGTGTCGGATCGGGTGTTGTGATATCAAGCATGCCATAATGAACATGACTAGTGCTTGTGGGTTCATAATGAGTCTCGTTTCCTGGAAACCAATACCGACCTGTGAATGAGGGATCATAACTAGATTGTGAAGGTATGTTCAGCAAAGGATCATATATGGGAGTAGGATCTTCCTCCCCAACCTCGTGAGGTGGAGAGGACATCTCTAGAATCTCATCCTCATGATCTCCCATAGTGTGTGAATCAAAGTGAGAAGTAGTCCACCCGGACTATCTGTTTCTCTCTCCCAAAGGAGGAGGAGATGTGGAAGGAAAAAGTCCTGCCAAATGGAAAGAATGACGAGGTGCTGTGCCCAAATCCACAATGACTCAAAAAATAAAAATACTCCATCTAATTACGCAAACCTTAGGAAAACTAGTGTGCACAAAGCATACACCTATAAAATGTAAATCCAAATCGCAAGAAAACAAGGGTAGGATATGTGAGCTCCCGAATGAAGAAGGTATGTCTCACCTAGGAGAGGCTTGCAACTCCCATACACAACAAGCAGAGGTTTGTAACCAATTATAGTGGCCCTTAGCTTCAATGCATATAGCAACTGTGCTATCCGACCCATACCTGGCCAGGACACCTGCAGAATAACCTCTACAAAGTACCCCCTTGCTAACCTAGGTAAGGAAACTAAGGTCACCTCAATATAATTAATGCTCAGGTTGACAGGAGCAGGCGGGATTGACCGTATGGGTAGGGTAGCAAAGCCTGAAAATCTCGAAAGAGCCCCTAGATATGAATACAATCCTGGAAATATCTATGTTTCTACTCAGTTATGACCAGGGGTCATCCCAATCAATAACCGCTCACACTCCCTCGTGCTTAACTCCCTTGTAAGAGGAGGATCCTAAGAACACTAATTATATAAAGGAATTTCAAAATCTCACCTGGATAGACACATAAATGTTTCGTTTAGTGGTCTTGGGGAATTTACTCACAATGAACTATTCCAAGACCCTAAAACCTAGTCTTGTTGGTGCACCCTATAAAAGAAAAGAGTGTAATTCATTTTATTATGCGTTGATTTTAATTGGCTTATTACTCGAAGGGAAAATGGCCGTGCAACTAATGATGTTATGACGCAACAAGAAGTAAAATGCACACCTAACAATCAATGCAAATGCACTGTGTCAAATGAAGAACAGGGTATGCTAGTACGTGAAGTGCAAATTTTTTCCTTCAAATGAATATGCAATCATTCCTATATGAAGATCTTACTAATAGTCTCCAAGCAAACCTAATGCAAGTACCATGCAAATGCAAAATGCAAACAATGCATAACAATGCAAAAAGAAAATGTTTTTGTATTTTTTTGAATTAAATGAGATAAAAAGCAAAAGTATGACTCTACAACCCTCAGACTCTGCAAGCACTACCAGACAGCACCCAAGCAAAGCACCAAGGTAAAAGAGACCTAATGCACTAATCCCAAAACAAAAAATAGAAAATGAAATTACAAGAACATTTTCAAAAATTTAAACTAACAAGGTGTCTCTGGTCAGAAACAGGGATGTATACACACTCCAGAAGCATCCAAGAAGACTTAGCAATCATCCAAACTCACCCAGTAACACTTAATATTCCCAAAAAGTCCAAAAATCAGGGTATACATGAGTGTTCTCAGTAAATTCGTGTATATACATGACTATTCAGGGAAAACCCGTGTGTACACATGACTGTGAAAGCAAAACCCGTGTACAGGAAGAAAAAGAGATAAAAAGAAGGAAAATAGATAATTCAAGACAAAATTTACTCCTGTAAGACACTACTGGGCAAACATGCCCCTAAACCCAACTCAGAAACAGAGAAATCAGAGCAATTCAAGTACATTGAATGTCGAAAAAATCCCCAAAGAAAATGACTAGGAACCTCCCTAGTATCGTCACGCATTCTGTTACAGAGAAAAATTCTGATGGCTTGGGGTGTACCACAACAGATAGATTAACCAAAAAAATCAATCCCTTCCCAATATGCAAGAGAAATAAAAACATCTAACACTAAAGGATCTCAAAACATACCTTATTCTAGACGGTTGATGTAGATCCCCGTTGAACTTTTTCCAATCCCGCTTGTGTTAACAATTTTCTCTCTCAACAATAGCAAACAAGACAAGCATGCTATATAATGGTGTTAGACCTACTCTAGCATATATAATCAATAATGTATAAGCAATTAAAATAATCCATGGATTCAATATTCATTTCAATGCACATCATTGGATAGGAAAAGATATTTCTATTAAAACCTTTGTCGACACGTCTGCGAACCGGAGAAACTTAGTCCTCCACCTGGGCCTCCACCACCTCAATACTCAATCTCTGAATATCAAGCTCATAAGCAAAGGAAATCTTGGGAAGAACACCAAGTGCTCCAAGGGAAAAAGGGATGTAGACTCAAGTATAAGCAAGCTATGGCAACAATGGACTATAGTTTTCTTTCACTTCAATCCCTCCCCTTGAATGTATCCAAAGGGTTCCTTATATAGTGCTTCACTAGGTTAATGGAATGTAAGTTCGAGCCATCTTGAGGCATATGGAAGGCCAGGAGACAAGTGACTCGAATCCACATCAAGGAAAACTCCAAAAATATTTGGCCTTTTTGCACACATCCTGATGTATGCAGGTTTAAGGGTTATATCCGTGTGTATACGCGAGAAAGGGTTTAAAAGTCATGTACAGCAAATAATGAGTGTTTTTAGGTATGATATTGGAAACATCAAAGATACAAAAATGGGCCATGGGGTCCAAAGAGTCTGTAGAGGGATAGGGAAGGCCATAAATGTGTGATCTACCATGTGTTGTAAAATCAGCTGTAACATATGCCCCCTAATGTGTGAGGTTAGAGGGGTGATATGATGGCCGAAATACATTATAAGTCCATCCTAGAAGTGGAGTGATGAAGAACCAGGTGGAAGAACCAACCATCCAACAATATAGTACATATATCTCTGCATATGACTGCAAATACATACAGCAGTCCTGGATACATAAGAGTACAATGGCCATGAATAAGCATGATATAAAATATGACATGTGTGGTCATTACCATGTACAATATAGATAGATCAGAATCTCTATGATGAATATATACAAAGGACCAACATCTCCATGAAAGCTGAAGATATCTGACATACACTGGAATCAAGTCATGAGAGCTGAAATCTCATGAACACTGGCACGATCAAGGAGGTAGCATATCAAAAATGCCACCAATCTGGAAAGTATTCTACACAACCCGCTACAAGTACATGTCCTACTATGTGAATAGAGGTGTCAGGGTTGAACATAGTAGTCCATCATCTGATTACCGTTCATTGATGTATACCATTAACAGACGTGAGATCACCCACCGATAATGAAAATGGGAATCAAGGTACTAGATTGCAATCTAACAAGTGTGAATAAATGTGTTGAGGTAGAACACTTGAAAGAATCCATCGATCAGGGGACATTGATGTATTCCCAAAACTGTCGATGGTGAGAGAACCTACCACTGATGACTATAAGTCTCAAGGCACTCAAATGACTCTAGACTCCTATCCCAGAATAAATGATCTGAAGTCGATGGGATGGAATCCATTGGAAGGAGGGAATTAAGGCATCCCCCATCATCCAACATGACGTACTTAGCAAATTTGTATAATGTGGAAGGACTCAATCATAATGTGCTTGAACTAGTACCGGTACTAGGAATGGCCAACATGCAAAGACAAGAAAATTGAGGAATGGCCGACTCAGGCTTCAACTTCCTTCAAACAAGATCATAAAGGTGAATGGTGACTGAATGTAGGTAGCATAGGCTCAATATACAAAACTAGGACATCTCTGTGACATAGGAGGTGTCGACAGAGGCTCCATAAGGACTAGAAGATTAACCAGTCAGTGGAGATAAAATCAGAGAAACGAGTACAACTCGTAAAGTCAAACTATTAACCAAACCAACGGATGTGATATACAGTGCTTTTTTCGAAGGAAACACAACTCGACTGCTGCCAAAGATAACATCTTTTCCTGTTTGGATTTTTGGTTTTTTGGTTTTTTTTTTACTTCTTCAGATATTTTGAAAAGCTTGAAAAAGAATAAAAGTGTTTTATAGTTACAAATCTAGGAGGAGATGAGTGTCAAGGGGAAAAAAAACTAGTTCCAAGCAATGGAACATACCTATGCTCAATGCAAGGAAACATGTGTAGGATAACGACACTCAGGGAAAAGTCCCCTCTTGGTAAAAAATGGGGAATCAAGCTGCAAAAGATATATAAAATGGCTATGCTTAGCTGGACATGATACAAGCTCGAGCTATATGGCTGATAATCAAGGTCAGGGAAGCCGCCATAAGGCTCAATAAGGTAAGCAAAACTCATGATATTTGCAATTATAACTTGACATAAGGGAGTCCTAGGGAAAAGGCCAGCAAAAAGATCAAGAGGAGTATAAAGCTCTTGTGCAAAGTCATGGCGATACTATACAAAGGACTCCCACACCCTAAAGGAAAAAATGTTGGCATGGGCACCAAATGCAAAACAAGAGCTAACTAGTGTACCCATGTATGGTCAAGCTCTACCATTCACATCATGTCACTTCTAAAAGCAACAAGAAGGTTCCATGACAAGATAGAATGGGTTGGTACCTAACGTTAGAATGAAACAGTCGTAAGGTCATGCAAAGTGCAAATGGATATGAAACTTAACCTATATTCCAGTTTAGACATAATACATGAAATAGACATGAACGGGTCAAAACCACGGTTAAACCGCGCTCAAAACGGACTCCTACATCATAAAATTAGTTCAAACGGTCAAAAATGGTCAAAAACTATAGAAAGTGGGTAAAACATTTCAAAAAAATTCTATAAATAGTAAAAAATTTAAAAATTCCATACCATTCGATATTTTTACCCAACATAGTGCATTTGAGCTCAGAACTTCCAACGCGAATTCTAGGAGCATCATCCAATGAAATTTGACCCCGTTTGATCTAGGTAACTTCTCATGTCCTCCACTTCCCATTTCATGTAATTTTTTTAAGTTTTCATGCTCCAATCAATTTTTTAGGCCATCCATAGTTGTGCGTTTCGGCCCACACAGAAATTGAGGTTTTTTCCATGTATAGGGATGGCCATACATAGAAAAAACACCCAAACCTGCATACATACGTGGCTATTTTTAGAACAGTCACGTATGAGGCCGCAAATAAGGTTTTCAAAGGCAAATGCTAATCAAAACTCTGGTTTTCTATGCAGGATGGTGTTAGAGTGGAGGGAAAGAGAACATGGTGATGTGGAGGAGGCCGTGCAAGGTGATCTTATGGCCCAACAAGCCTTACGAGCATGTGGTTTGTATAAGTTTTGGTGTCTTGGCAACCTGAGGGCCAAACCAAGACTACTCCAGCTGCTAGTGGATTACTGAGATCCAGACTCTGAGAATTTTCATATTGATAGGATGTTGCTTAGCATTGAGGTTGAGGACATATATTTTATCACTAGTTTATCCCGACGAGGAGAGGTGGTAAATCTCCGATCTCTTGGGCCAAGAGGTGGATTGACTATTTATGAGTACATAGTTGTGTACTACTTTTCGGACATGGGAAAGGTTGGGAGTCAAATCCTGACAAACTCTATCCAAGTTCTGGGACTGAAGGCCATACTATTGGCATTAGGCAGGATAGCCGGATTAGCTTCACTCCACCATGCCTCTTAACCACTGATGTTGTATGTGGTGGAGTGTATGAGACCCATAGTGTATGACTGGAGCATGATGTTGTTGAGAAACATGAAACAATAGCTCAGTGATTGCAAAATGGGAAGGGTACGGAACTTCAGTTTTGGCAGTATACTGAGCACATTCTTCTTTGAGCGGGTACCAGGGCTAATCCCTAGAGTGGACATTCCTCCACATGGAGTTCGAGATCCAACCCAATGAAATTGGGAAAATGTTATGCGTAGACTAGGTGAAGGTAGGGTTGCTAACCCCTACCTAGCAGACTTTTTTCCATGGTGGCGGAGATAGATCATCACCATAGATGACTACCCTTATGCAGGGATAGACTTCCATGGAGATTTGGACATGCCCCTACCACCAGGAGCGGCATATGGTGACATAGGTAATGAATCCCAAACTCACTTTTTAATTTTTTTGAATTATTTAATTTTTTTGTGTTTTTTGATATATCTACTCAAAAGACATGTTTTTGGTGTGACGACACATAGTGACAATCTGTCATGTGTATGCAGATATAGGACCACGACGACCGGATGGTTTCCCTTGTCATCGACGGAGGGGAAGAGGAGATGATATCATGGGTGTGGATGTGGAGTGAACACTCCAAATCATTCACATGAACTTCTTATGCTTGACGCACAGGGTACCCATGGCGCAAGTCGAGAACTTTCCTGAGGCTATGAAGCACCAGGTGGTTGGTGTACCATGAGCATGGATTTGATTATTTCAACAACTAGCCAGAGCTGTAGTGTGCTACCATGATCATAACCCCCCTCCTCCTTAGGCTTAGAGACTTGAGATTATTCCTTTTTGTACGACCGTGTATCATGTTTTGGTGGCTCGGAAGCCGCAATTTTGTATTATGGCACTTATGTATTCTGACGTCAATTTTTGGATATTAATGAAAAAAAATTATGATGATCGATTTTATTTATTTACATGTGTGCAAAAATGTATGTTTGTGAGATGTTCATGGTCTATGAAACACATGCCAATCTAACACATCGTTAGCATATGAATCAACAACTTGATTAAAATTTCTTGGAACATGAATGTATGTTATATTTTCAAATTGTCGTTCTAGCATTCTAACCCTTAAGAATCTTTGTAATAATGTTGGATCTCTAATGCGATACAAGCCATTAAGCTGTGAAACCAATAACTACGAGTTAAGATGTACCTCAAGAGAATGAATGTCATGTGAAATAGCATCACACAATAACTCAATGACGGCACTATATTCAGCAACGTTGTTTGAAGAAGGTCGTAAACATACGCCTCCTAAAGACAATACCTGACCCGTAGGAGTATAAATCAACCAAGCAGCCGAGGTTGAATTTTGAGTGTGGTGGATAGCACCATCAGCAAATCCTATATTCACAAAAGACTCCATCGACATCTGTCATAAGAAGCGAAAGCTAATCAATCAAACCCGATCACTATATGAAAACCTGACTATGCAATGCAATTTGTACACTAATATACAAAAATCAGCCCTATTTGAAGATCATGCATAGTATTTTTTAAGAGAGAGCCCATTTCTAAGCTCCGCCAAGGCTGTCCCTTCATAATCCACTAGCTCATAGGCGCCCTCCTCTAACACATGTTTGACCACGTAAGGACCATGCCACATGGGATTAAATTTCCCTACTCCCAAGGGTTCTTTAGCTTGATCTCACAAAAGGACCAAATCACCTTCACTAAACTTCCTTGGATGGGCAGACTTGTCATATTGGACCTTGACGCGATGCTTATTTACTTCTAGAGCCACTAAGGCATCTTGGCGCTTCTCATCAAGCTGCTCTGACTGAACCAAATTTTCTTCCAATGTGGAAGTGTCTAGTAAAAGCTCTATATCTAGCTTCAGAGAAGGGATTTTTCATTCAACCGGCAAGATAGACTCCACCCCATGTACAAGCTGATATGGAGAGAAACCAGTGGCAGTCTTAACCGCGGTTCTATAGGCCCGCAAAGTAGGATATAACATGATATGCCAATTTGTCTTGATTTTTGCGATGGTTCGTTGGAGAATGGACTTAAGTGACTTATTCACTGCTTCAACCTGTCCATTTTCCTAAGGGTAATAAGAAAAGGAGTGCTCCTACTTATACCCTAACTTTGAAGCCAACTCTTCCATCATTTTATTCTGAAATTTTCTACCATGGTCAGTGACAAGCTCTTTCGGAATGCCGAACTGAGTAATAATTTGGTTGAAAATGAAATGTGTGGTTGTCTCACTGTTGGATTTAACCATGGGCATAGCCTTCACCCATTTCATGAAATAATCGACAGCCACTATAATATGGCGATTCCCCCCAGCCAAAGTTGGGTTGCAATCCATAAATCCAATCCCCCACTTGGTGAAGGGATCGACGGTGACAATAGGATGTAATGGGGCTAGATGTGAGCGTATATTGTGTGCAAACACCTGGCAAGGGTGACACTTCTTGACTGCATTCACACAATCTTTAAAGATCGACAACCAAAAATATCCTTCTCTCAAAATGTTTTGGGATGTAGAAAGCCTAGATAAATGACCACCACATGCCCCTCCATGGAAATCATTCAGCACAACCTCAGCCTCTTCATGGGTTAAACAACAACATAAAATGGAATCTACCCCATGGCGGTACAAAGTGTTATCCACTATAAGGTATTTCTTAGCTACATGATGTAATCGTCGTCGCTCATCCCATGAAAGGTGAGTAGGGACCTTCAATGTTTGCAAATATACAATGATATCCCTGTACCACGGATCCAAAGTTGAGATAAGGAAAATATGCACATTGAAAAATGTATCCTCATAAACCTCTTCCTTCTCCAAAAGTTGGAAAATCATATATGAGCTTCGCAAAGATCAACTATTTTTTCGATTTCACCAAAACAAATTCGAGATCGAACTCTTACAAAATAACAATCCATTTATTGTATTTTCCCCCAATCATCCTTCTAGTGAGGATGAACTGAAACAAATTGATATGAGCTACAACCAAGGTTTGGAAAAGGAGAATGTAATGTCTCAATCTCTGAACCGCATGAACAATGGCCAAGGAAAGCTTCTCCACATGGGAATAATGAATTTCTGCATCAATAAGGTTTCAGATCAAATAATATATGACATGCTCTTGGAGCTCCTCATCCTCCTAAAGCAAAACCATACCAATCATCTCCATAGACGTGGCCATATAAATCAAAAAATCACGGCTATAGTCAGGTGGACTAAGCACGAGGGCTGATGCTAAGGCTTGCTTAAGAGCATCAAAGGACTCCTGGGTTCACTCATCCCAGTAAAAAGGAGTGTCCTTCTTTAAAAGACGCATAAAGCCTTTAGTCAAGTTGGAAAAATTAACTACGAATCTCTACAAGAAATTTTCCAAGCCTTGCAAACACTGAAGGTGTCTACTATTGCACGGGGGAGACAATTGAAGTATTTCCTCAACCTTTAAGGGACCGACTTTTATACCCTCCTTGGATATGATGAACCCTAGCAAGCGACCAATAGACACGCAAAATATGCACTTATGAGGATTTAAATGGACTTGCTAAAGGCGGCATCTTTCGAACACTAACCTCAAATGGTATGGATGACGCACCCTCAGATGAGAGTGAGTAGCGAGATCATCCAAATACACTTGGTTAATCGTTTTGAGGTATAACTTGCAGCGCAATGGGAATGCATATGTTATACCTCCTCTTCAGATTTGTTGCCAGCTTCTTATATCCCTCTAGCCTGATGCTTTGGGGGGCATTCTGTTACACATAAATCTCGTCACCATCATGTGTTGAGGCCCAAAACATCAAAAATTTCCCTCAATTCCCAAAACTGTGAAGTTAGATATTGGCTCAGACTTATAATTTCATATATGAGTCCACCACCTCATTTTCCTTTAATGTAATGTGTTATCTCCTTCAGTAACACCTATTGTCTCTTGACAATAAGAGGTGCACTGCCTTTACCCCTTGGTCAAAGAGTGGTTCCACCTTAGTAACGCTCTATCTACATGGTGAAAGAGTGGTGCTCAAATTTTAAAAAGAAAAAGAGAATATTAGTGAAGCTTCTCGAAGATTATCGAAGGAAGACTTCGTGGAACCCTCATCCCTACTCTTGTGGACCACCTAGACTCAATATCCCCCCTAGTAGGATCTCCCCTCCACCTCATCCACCATTTTCTCAACCATCCCTATCCTCCCAAGGCGTATAAAACCTGGCTCATCCTCCATGGTTGAGAGAGAGAAAAGTTATGTTGTTGCTCTAAGGTTTTGGCAAAATCTAGGGTGAGCATAGAAGGGGTAAGTTGGAGCTTTGAGGAAAAGACATGGCATGTGAAGGAGAATCACAACACTAAGGAAAATGGTTCTAATATATCTTCTTCATTTTAATGCAAATATTGTTCCTTTCCCATAAAATTTATTATGTTGCAATCATTCATTTTATTATTGGATTCCTTAGTCACTAATATAGAACTGTAGACCATTTTTGTGTACCTTTGATCTCACTTATTTGTTTGATGTGTTTGTGCAGGTACATCCGTGGAGATTCAATACCATAGGAGACAACTACATCACACTACATAATAATCAAAGGACTCATTCTATATATCTACAAGCTCTAGGGGAAGTCTTCCATCCTTGTTATCACTCATTTGTTCTAGATCTGAACCATTTAGACCTACAGAAATAGCTCTTGTCAGCTAGAGGTGAGAATTTCTAGCAACATGTTATTGTATGACAGCAAGTTCGCCAAACATTTGGGTAAGTTACAAATGCATTGGCTAGGTCCATATGTTATCAATTCCATTACTTCAAGAGTTGTAGTACAGCTGCAACAGTTAGATGGTGTGATGCTTCCTAAGATGGTGAAACACAGTAAGATAAATCCATATAGGATGGACCCAAAGCCACGCGATGCTTGACGCACTGCACAATATGGGGAATTTTTTTTGTGTTTTCATAGGATGACAGTTAGGAGGATGGCACGCTAGGAGGAAGTGGTCACGCAAGTAGAAGAGTCAATGTTGCAGTTAGGGAGACATGTTGCGATGGCCACAAGGCCGGGATAGAGTCAAATCAGCAATAAATTCAGTAGTTAAAGAAGTTATTCGATGGCGCTTTTGGAAGAGACGCACCTTAATGGTGGATCTGACTACTGGATTAGTAGGATCGACAATGGATTTAGGGGATTAATGCATGATTTGGTCGAAATAATTAAAGATATCGTAATGATTTGGTCGAAATAATTAAAGAGATCGTAATGATTTGGTCATAATGATTGAGTGATCGACTCAGTGTTATAAGAAGAGGCAGAACGCGGTCAATATTCACCATTGTGAAAGAGTGAGTTTTCGCCTGATTTGTAGAGTTGTTACAGTGAGTTGAGTTACGGTGAGCAATTCAGTTGCAGAATGGTGTAAGGTTGAGGTGCCCGTTGAAAACTTGTTGGCACTTGTGTGGAATGTCAAAGTGAGCTGATAACAGTAGAGACTTCAAAGCGAGAGAGATTCACCAATTATCGAGGTGCCCATCGATGAAGAGGTTGCAATCATGTCGGTGGGTTCATCATCATTTCCGAAGAAGAAGAGGGGGGCGCAACGGCCCAAACCCCCAGTTCAGAAGAATCGGACAACTAGAACATCTGCACAGACATAGGAAGAGGCAGTCCAGCAAATAGGACCATCAACATCTGGGGCTAAGAAATCCACAACCAAAATGGGGTTGTCCACTATGGAAATCCCTAAGTATGTGCCTCCATGCCAACCCGATGCAAAGCCAAGGAATATTACAAAGAATTAGAGGTACCTGGTCAGGATCCCAATGATACCATAGGACATGACATGCACCATGGACATAGTTCCCTCAATTATAAGAATGAAATATGAGGATCATGATATGCTTGTGTAGACAGAGATAAATGTAGATCCATATGTACCTGTGACAGCAATAGGTAGCCTCCCAATAGTGCGTGTTCCACACGACTAGGCACAGGGGTTAGAGATATTTGGGTTGTTGGGACTCATCAACATGCCACACTTCAAGATATTGGTAGAAGATAATGCATGTGTGAAGCGGATATTAGCATGCTTCCATGGAGGATATTTTTGGATGGACTGACTAGTACTAGTCACTGCTGCACTGATTTCAGAGATCACGGGGGTGTCTAAGGAGGGGCCCGACCCATCATGGTATTTTCGGGGGAAGGACAATCATAAGAAGCTGGAAACAAAGTTGAAGAGGAGGTGTAACTTATAGCGCGACGGGAAGGCATACCTTATCGACTGCATAAATGATTAAGCTATCTGCATCGCAACACATATTCTGGCCAGCAAGATAGTAATAAAGAACCAACCCATCCAGTGCACTTTAGGGGTAATCGCATGCGCTGAGTAGTGCACACAGGTTGTGTAGATGAATTGGTCTTTATTCTTAATGAACCAGTTGACGGATGATGCACTAGTAACTCAGGTGGGAGAGTGCCCATTCACATATAGCTGGCTGCTTATTTTGATTGTGTTTGTTTCTTGGATGGAATTTGAAGATTATTAGGGGATGGACGTCAAATATTCCAAGGTTTTCAAGGGAGCGCGCTACTAGAACCTCTCGTATGTGAAGGAGACTGAGGGGCTCAAGGACTGTGCAATTCAATTGTGGATATATTGGGAGGCACTGTAGGCTACAGCTATAAACATTATGCAACTATCAGAGGAGGTAGTGGCAAAATTCCAAAGAATGGTTCAGTTTAAGATAGGGCCACATGCCATCCATGTGTAGGTGAGGAGAGACCCATATAAGCAGTGGTTGCCTACAACATACAAGATTTATGATGCATATATGGAGGCCATTATTGATGATTGGACCGTGGAATGGTGTGAACCTGTTAGCATTGAGGAAGTGTCGATGGGTCCACCAATTGATGCATCGGTGGATCATTTGCTAGACCCACTAAGTGACCATAGCTCAGATGAAGCATCGACGCGGACCCCAACAAATTCAGAAGTGAATCAAATATTCGAGGAGTCCCGCATGAACAAGCAAAAGGACCAGGGTGTGACCAGTAGCACGGCACCAGTGACTGAAGAACAACTGAACTATATCATTGTGGCGATTACATGTAACCTACCTCAAAAATAAAATATAAAAAAAATATCTATATCCATATATCTGCAGACATATTAATAAAATACCCAATTGTTATGAAATAATACAAATAAAAAGACACCATGGCCATATTACATGGTCAAATTCATCTTTCTATAATCATCCTCAGGTGTAAAGACCCTTGTAACAGTCGTACCGCCATTGATAGATTCATTATGCAACCACAATAGACATTTTAGCACTAAACTAAGTTTTTTGCCTTCCACCTTCCGCTGCAGACCTTGAAATTCAGAAACTTCATGAAATGATCACTTGACCTTTCAGCTTTCTGCCTTCTGCTTCCCATCTTTCACTACAAACCATAGAAATTGGAATAGTCATGAAATGATCACTTGATCTTTTGGATTTCTGCCTTCCGCTTTCTTCCTTCTGATGCGGACCTCAAAAGTTGAAAACTTCATGAAATGATCGCTTGATCTTTCAGCTCTCTTCCTTCCTCCTTCCACTGCGGATCTCAGAATTCAGAACTTCATGAAACGATCACTTGATCTTTTGTATTTCCACCTTTCTCTTTCTGCCTTCCGTTGTGGACCTCGAAAGTCGAAAACTTCATGAACTGATCACTTGATCTTTCATATTTCTACCTTCTGCTTTCCTCCTTCTGTTGCGAATCTCAGAAGTTAAAAACTTCATGAAACGATCACTCGATCTTTCAAATTTCTGCACCGTTGATCCTTTTGGAAAACAACCTTGACTGTTGATCTTTCTTGATACGAAAATTGGACTCCAGAAAAACTTAACACTTTACCTTATCTTTTTCTTGTTTCCTACCTTCTGCCTTATGTAGCCTCTATTAACTGTCGATCTCTTTTGAGCCTTTAATCCTGAACTATTGATCTGAATTCTTGTATGAATTCCCAATGAAACTTTGTGACTATCATCACTCGTTGATCTTCTTTGTGTTTTAGATCTGGACCACTGATCTTCTAAATTTGGAAATAAAAGTCTAACCCTATGGATTGTGGAAGTCGGGTTGCCTTTCAACTCTTTGGGACTTCCACATATTTGTCTTCCACACTAATATGAATTGTCAGCCTTATTGTGGGTTAGATCTAGACCGTTAATCTTCTAGTTTTATGGGTCAACATTTAATTGTGAATTGAAGGGTTCTAGTTTTTTATTTGGGGTTTAAATCACTGTAAGTTGACACTGATCTGAAGGTTAACTTGATGTATGTATCCATTATTTAATTCATCGTCTGAATCATGACTAATAGTCGGGAACCTAACTGCACTAAGTTATTTTTGGGATTTAATCAATAAATTACGGTTTTCTCTTATGTAAAATTATTAGAATTGCAATACTTATAGATCTATACTCTAAACCAGCATTATCATCTCAATTGACATTCCCAACTCGGGAAGCAAAGTTGGGAAAGATTGACGAGATCAATACAGACAAGAAAACTTAAATAAATGTAGGAATACATGCTACAAATAAAAACATAGGATTCATTCCGTTAATTACAGAATCATAAATTTAAAATCATTTAATTATTGAAACTGATCCATAACAGACCAACAATAACCAGCTCTGCAGAATTATGCTTAGAACAAAATATTAATTACTACAATACTATCATTGTACAGATCTCTGATAAACAAAACATGGATTATGGTTCTACAGAAATGCATAAACAGTACCGCCTAGATAGGTAACTGTAATTTAACAATTCACATATACATCCTACTATAACAAGAATCATTCATAAGAAAAAAGGGTAGGAACTTGGCACCAATGCTGGGAAAACACAAGTGGAGAAGTTGTTCCTCCCAAATGACTCCAAGGGCATCCAATTTACTTGCTCCAAAACCCCTGAGCATGTTTGTTGAACCACAAGGGAAAAATATCTTAATGCGCCATCTTTTGCACTACACAAATGTTAATCCTCGTCCAATGCTAGCCTCCTACTGCTTATGGACATACTATTAAATAACATTTTTCCTAGGACTTGGTCATTTATGAGCCTCCTACTCTTCAGTAACTCAACTAGGAGTGCAGACCTGATTTTTGGGGATGATGCATCCTGCATCTTGATTTCTCACTTGGTGGTCTCAGGCACTTGTCATTTCCCTCTTGTGGGTCATCGAACACTCTTTCAAAAGTTATTTCCACTTGTGTTCTCCTTTAGCAATTTTTATTAATAAGGAATGTTTTATTAAAAAAAAAAAAATTATTCTTGACCTCCTGTCAAAGATTAATAAAACAATAATCAAAGTATTTTTCAGCATAATTCCAAAATATTAAATCAGGGGATATTACATACACCTCCACTTAAAATATAACACCATCCTCGGTGTTATAACCTTTTTTTCTATTCATCCATGTCAACCTCTTGGAATAAACCTAGATATTCCTCCTGCATATTACTTTCCATCTCCCAAGTATCTTCTTCCGGACTAAACTGCTTACATTGCACCTTTACATGTTTGATGGTACAGTTCTGGAGTAAAATTTCTCTCCTATCGAGAATGCACTGCGGTCACACTTGGAACTCTCCATCTGGTTCCACCTAGATCACATTCCAGTCAATCACATGAGAAACATCATGATAATGTTTTTTTCAATATAGAAACGTGAAACACGTTATGTACTTTAATACTGGGTGGTAGGGATAACTGGTATGCAACCGGCCCTTCTTTAGCTAGAATTTCAAATGGCCCGAAATACCTAGGTGCCAATTTCTTTCACTTTCCCAATATCAAGGTAATTTTCTTGGGCGTTACCTTTATGTATATATGATCACCCACCTGGAACTCTCTAGGAGTTCTTTTTAAGTCAGCATAACTTTTATGCCTGTCCTGGGCAACCTTTAAGTTTTGTTGTACCTGTTTCATGGTTAGTTCCATATATTCTAATAAATCAGGTCCTAACATTAATCTATCAATGAAAGTGCTCCATGATATTGGAGTATTACACTTACACCCATATAAAATTTCAAATGGACTCATACCTGCAGAAACTTGGAAATTATTGTTATAAGCAAATTCAACCAAGTGTAGGTAGTCTTCCCACTTACCTGGTTTGTCCATAACATACAGTTTTAGCATGTCCTCTAGAACTTGGTTTACTCTTTTAGTATTCCCATCCATTTGTGGATGATATGCAGTACATAAATCTAACTCAGCACCCAAGCCTTTAAACAAGGATTTCCAGAAATTACTTGTAAACTCTACGTCTCTATGCGAGACTATTACCTTCGATATGCCATGTAACATGAGTGTTTCTTTCATGAAGATGTATGCAATATTAATAGATTTGTAGGTATATTTGACAGGTATAAAAGAGCCACTTTGCTTAATTTTTCAACCACAACCATGATGGAATCATGTTGTCTGAAATTCTTGGGCAATTCGGTGATGAAACCCATATTGTTGGTCTCCCACTTCCATTCTAGAATGGGTAGTGGATGCAACAATCCTGCAGGATAATGATGTTCTGCTTTAATTTGCTGACATTCCAAGCAGCTAGCTAAGTAATAAGCCACTATCTTCTTCATGTTTGGCCAAAAGAAGTCCTTTCTAATCATGGTAATCATTTTCTAATACCTCGAGTACCCCAAGTATGGTATTTTATGTAGTTCATCAATGACTGTCAATTTAATTTCTCTTATATTAGGTATATACAGTATGTTTTTATACAACAATAGTCCTTGTTGGTTTAAGCTAAAGTGCGTTTTTACTTGTTCTTGATCATTTTTAACATTCTTTTCTTTTAACCTCTGATACTCGCACATAGAAAATTCACATGCTAACTCAAATCATATGCTACTTTATTTTCTTTTCCCTTTATGTTCTTTATTTTGAAGTCATACTCGCTTAGAAAGGACATCCATCTGGCTTTCCTTGAATTCAAATTTTGTTGATCAAATAAATATTTAAGGCTTATGTTGTTTGACATAAGTAAAAAATTTATCTCAATTAAGTAATGTCGCCACATTTTAAGGCATGAATTATAGCAACGAGTTCTAGATCATGTGTCACATAATTACTCTCATGATCTTTTAATTTTCCAAATTCATAAGCTACAACATAATTATCTTGTAGTAATACTCCACCTAACCCTTCATGCAAGTGTCGGTACATGTGACGAAATCCTTGAATGGATCAACAATTTTTAAGATTGGGGAGGTGGTTAATAGGTATTTTAATTTGTTAAAACTTTCCTCACTTTTTATTCCACTCAAACCTTTTTCCTTTATTTTGTAAAGAAGTTATGGGATAGGGAATCTTAGAAAAGCCTTCTATGAAATTCCTGTAGTGTCTAGTAATACCCATAAATGATATGATGTCAGATACATTATTAGGAGCCGTCCATTCCATGATGGCCTTTAATTTCTCTGGGTCAACTGAGACTCCCTCATTGGACACTACATGTCCCAGGTACTTAATCTTGTCTTTGAAAAATTCACACTTACGGAACTTTGCATAAAGTTGTTGTTCTCTTAAAACTTGCAAAACTATTCTTAGATGTTCTTTGTGTTCTTGTTCATTCTTAGAGTATATTAGCATGTCATCAATGAAGACAACCACAAATTTATCTATATTTTTACTTAAGATTTTGTTCATTAAACACATGAACATAGCAGGTGCATTTGTCAACCCAAAGGGAATCACGACAAACTCATAGTGACCATAACAGGTCCTAAATGTTATTTTAAAAATCTATTCATCCTTTATTCGCACTTGATGATAACTTGGCCTTAAATCTATCTTTGAAGAGGTAGTTTCCCCGTGGAACTGATCGAACAGATCATCTATCTGGGGAAGCGGGTATCAATTTTTAATAGTCATTTTATTTAGTTTCATGTAATCTATACATAATCTTAGTGTAACATCTTTCTTTTTCACAAACAAGACCAGTACTCCCCAAGGAGACACACTTGGTCGAATGTACTTTTATCAATTAGTTCTTGTAACTATGATTTTAGTTATGTGAATTCAATTATGCTCATTTGATATGGAGCTTTCGATGTTGATACTACCCTAGGCATCAGATCGATTGTGAAGTCTATATCCCTTTTTGGAGGAATTCTAGGGACTTCTTCCAGGAAAATATCTTCAAACTCCTTTAAAATAGGTATGTCTTACAGTTTAGGTTTTATATCATTTTCCTTATCATTCATTATATATACTGTGAATACCTTACATCCCTTTATTATTGATCTCTTCATTTGTAGAGCATAGATTTCTATGATGGTTACACTCCTAGGAATTCCTTTCACTTTTATACTATTTCCATTATTATCAATACATGTAAATGTTTTATCAAAACAGTTTAGCAAAAAATTATGCTCTTCAATCCAATCCATTCCCATAAACAGATCATAAGATCCTAAAGTAAATATATTTACATTTACATGCATAAAGAAATCATTCAACATTATCTTCCAATTTCTAACAATACTACTAACCTTTCTTTTTGTACATGTGGATAACTGTACTAACCAAGACTTATCAAAATTTTCAGGTACCAAATTGCATAAATAAACTACTCTAGGTGAAATATAACTCAGGCTTGCGCTTAGATCAATTAAGACAGAGATAGGTTGATTGTTTATCATGACTTCAATTTCGACCATAGAAGCCCGGCGGTCTGCTTGCCAATTTTCCAGTCCAGAGCAAATTCTTGGCATGCTTCTGGCCATATCTCCAACTATAACTACTTCCTAGATAGAATGGACATTAAAAAATTTCTTCCTTGTTGAATAGTCTTTAAAGTAGTGTTTCTCCCCACACTCCCAACATTTTAAGGGTTCTTTTTGTGATGGGTTTTTATTAGGAACAATTGAGGGTATTGCAGAATCTTGAGGTTTAAAACCTTTATAATTATTACCCTGATACCGTATGTGACCATTTCCCCTATATTTATGAAACTTACTTTTTTTTCCTTTAGAATCAAAATTACTTGGCCTTTGATTTTTCCAAGCTGGTATACTTTCTCTTATTTTTATTTTGATCAAAACAGAAGTTCGCCTTCCTCATTGCTTCCTCCAATGTCTTTGGATTGTCATATTCAATTTGTTCTTTAAACATGAGGGGCAGGAAGCTAAGGAACCACTGTATTTTTGGTTTCTCATCAATCATGTAGGGTACATAGCGAAGTAAGCTTAATAACTTACTACAGAGTTCTTTCATTGTCATGGCCCCTAGCCTTAGTTCATAAAACTCCTTGGCTTTTTATTCATAATACTGTTTAGAAAAATATTTTATTTTAAACAACTTCTTAAAAAATTTCCAGGTTACATACCTTTATTTTATACCCTTAACTTTCTTTATATCTTGCCACCAAATATCTTCCTTTCCGATCATATTATAAATGGCCATTTTTTATTTTAACTCATCCAAGTAATTATATATCTGGAAGTATTTTTCATACTGGACAGGCAGGCCTTTTCCTTCATGCCCTTCTCAAGTTCCCCATTAAACATGGGTGGCTTGATTTTTTTGAACTCCTCATAGATTTCCTCATAGGGTCTGTACTTTTTCTTCTTTTTATTTTCGTCACTGCTTTTGGTTAACTCTTGATTTTTTCTGTGATGTTTAACTGATTATTCACTTGAAGTGTTAGAGTAATGGTTGGAAAATTCTAGCTTCCTACCCTTACGTTTATTGTTTGGGTCAGTTTTAGGCAGTTCCTTATCAAAATCCTTATTTTTATCTTTTTCTTCATTATGGATTTTTGCAAACATGATAGTGTTCAGTTCTTCTTGAACCTTCAGAATTCACTCATTATCTTCCTTAACCTTTCTTAATTCATATCTTAGTTCATTCACGGTCATATTTAATTCATATTTATTGTCTTGACTTTCATTTATATCTACCCAGAATTCTTCATCCCTTAGATTACCCTCTTTCATTTAAAAATTGTTTCGAACGACGTTCCTCTTCTGCAGACATTCTCGCATCTACCATATTTCCTGCAAAAATATTTGTACTTCCCTTTACTGGGTAAGATAATTTTCATGACAAAATAAATATGAGTTAGTTTGTTGTTTTCTATAGTAGTTTTGTGTTGAGTCTATTCAGGCCTACTACTAAAACCATGCTCTGATACCATATGTAACATACCTCAAAAATCAAATATAAAAAAAAGTTTCTATATCCATATATCTACAGACATATTAATAAAATACCCAACTGTTATGAAATAATACAAATAAAAAGACACCTTGGCCATATTAAATAGTGAAATTAATCCTTGTATAATCATCCTTAGGTGTAAGGACCCCTGTAACAGTTGCTCCACCATTGATAGATCCATTATGCAACCACAATAGACATTTCCACATAAACTGATTTTTCTTCCTTCCACCTTCCGATGCAGACCTCAGAAGTCGAAAACTTCATGAAATGATCACTTGATATTTAAGTTTTCCACCTTCCGTGGTCGACCTTGAAAGTCAAAATATTCATGAAACAATCACTTGATCTTTTGGCTTTTCGCCTTCCTCTTTTTGCCTTCCCTTGCGGACCTCAAAATTCAAAAAATTCAAGAAACGACCACTTGATATTTTGGCTCTTTGTCTTCTGCTTTTCGCCTTTTTGTCTTTTGATTTTCGCTTTTGACTTCAGAATTTGGAACTTCATGAAATAATCACTTGATCTTTCTAATTTATTCCTTCCTCTTTCCACCTTCCACTGTGGACCTCAGAAGTCAGAAACTTCATGAAACGATTACTTGATCTTTCATATTTCTGCCTTCCACTTCTTTCCTTCCACTGCGGACCTCGAAAGTTAGAAACTTCATGAAACAATCACTTAATTTTTTGGATTTTCGCACCATTTATCCTTGCGGAAAAAAACCTTGACCATCAATCTTGCTTGATACGGAAATAGGACTCTGGAAAAACTTAACACTTTACCTTGTCTTTTTCATGTTTCCTTCCTTCCTCCTTCCACAGCCTCTATTAACTGTCGATCTCTTTTGCGTATTTAATCCTAACCATTGATATGAATTCTTGTATGGATTCCCAATGAAACTTCGTGACTATCATCATTCATTGATCTGCTTTGCGAATTAGATCTAGACCGTTGATCTTCTAAATTTGGAAATCAACGTCTAAACCTGCAGATTGTGGAAGTCGGGTTTCCTTTCAAATCTTCAAGACTTCAACAAATTTTTCTTATGCACTTCTATGAATCATCGGTCTTGTTGTGGGTTAGATCTAGACCGTTAATATTCTAGTTTCATGGGTCAACGTTTAACTGTGAATTCAAGGGTTTTTGGTTTTTAATTTGGGGTTTAAATCACTATAAGTTAACACTGATCTGAAGGTTAACTTGATGTATGTATATATTCTTTAATTCATCGTCTGAATCATGACGAACAATCGAGAACCTAACCGTGCTAAGTTGTTTTTGGGATTTAATCAATAAGTTATAGTTTTCTATTATGTAAAAGTATTTAAATTGCAATACGTACGGATATATACTATAAACCAACATTATCATCTCAATTGACATTCCCAACTCGGGAAGCAATGTTAGGAAAGATTGACGAGATCGATACAAACAAGAAAACTTAGATAAATGTAGGAATACATGCTACAATTAAAAACATAGGATTCATTTTGTTAATTGCAGACTCATAAATTTAAAATCATTCAAGTATTGAAATCGATCCATAACAGACCAACAATAACTAGCTCAGACAAAATATTAATTACTACGATACTATCATTGTACAGATCTCTGATAAACAAAACATGGATAATTTTTCTATAGAAATGCATAAATAGTATTTCCTGGATAGGTAACTGCAATTTAACAATTCACATATACATCCTACTGCAACTATAATCATTCATAAGAAAACAGAGTAGGAACCCACCACCAACTCTGGGAAAAATCAAGTGGAGAAGTTGTTCCTCCCAACCAACTCCCAGGGAAGCCAATTTACTTGCTCCATAACCCCCGAGGTTGTTCGTTGAACCATAATAGAAAAATATCTTAATGCACCATCTCTTGCATTACACATATGTTAATTCTCATCCAATTTTAGCCTCCTGTTTCTGATGGACATACTATTAAATAGTATTTTTCCTACGACTTGGTCATTTATGAGCCTCCTTCTCTTCAGCAACTCAACTAGGAGTGTAGACCTAGTTTTTGGGGATGATGCCTCCTGCATCTTGATTTGTCACTCGATGGTATCAGGAACTTGTCATTTCCCTCTTGTGGGTCAGTGAACACTCTTTAAACATCTATTTCCACTTGTGTTCTCCTTCAAAAAAATTTCTTGACCTCCTGTCAAAGAACAATAAAATAATAATCAAAGTATTTTCCAGCAGAATTCTAAAATATTAAATCAGAGGGTATAACATTACAACAGCGATTGATGTGACGTGAATGCAGATGAAGAAGTAGGAAATTGGTGGATTTGGTGAGGTAAAAACTTGCGTTGATTCATTAATTGATGCAGTATTAAACAGGGTACTAGAGGCAACCACTTTGCATAAGGTTGGTCTGATCAGCACTGGGAAGCAGATTAGGAATGTTCAAATTCCGCTGCATGCAATCGAGACCAATGGTGAGGAAATCAATTCCTCACTTCAACAATTTCAGGATATTTTGCTAACATTAATGAACTTTCGACCCAAACATTGGTGCAGTTGCAGAGGGTTTCCAATCAAGAGTTAGGGATAGGGAGCACATAATTGGCGACCACCTTTTGATGTCGTAGGAGAAAGAGGTTGAAGCACGAAAGGATATTGAGGCGCTAAAAAGGGAGCAAGATCAACTAACAGTGGATAAAGCACACAATATTTAGGCTCTTAAAAAGGAGCAAGATCGACTAACAGTGGAAAAAGTGCCACACTAGGACAGCATGGTGCACTTAAAGAAGGAAATTTTGGTTGCTTGTCAACAAGTTCCAGAAAACATTGAGGACATGGATGCAGAGGAAATAACAGAGTAGCTTGGGGTTGTCATTACACAATTTAAGTGTGACAATGAAGATATACAAGACCTGGTAAACCCAGGAACCCCACCGGAGCAGGCTGTGGAAAGGAAAAGCGCAGGCTGTGGAAAGGAAAAGCGCCATTAAGGACTTGGTGACACAGCTAGAGGAACTGGAGCAAGAAGCAAAGTGAGTCACCGACGTGACTACTCAATTTTGGGGTATTTTAGTCCAAGATTCACAATTGGAGAAAATTACAACGTGGTTGCAAGAAGTTGAAGGAAAGTTGGCCACATCAAGGATGTCATTTAAAGCGATGCCACCAGATATGCAGATCGCGAAGGCAGTAGAACTAAAGAATTTACAATAGCATGTTTCCAAGGCAAGGGAGACTCGGTAGAGGTGCACCACATAGTTGGATGAGTTCCAAGACATTGGATTGCAACTTTCAGTAAAGGCACTTTCAGTGCTGTAGGAAGTTCAGGATGGGCCAAGAGATGTCACTACAAAGATCGTCGAGGACCCGTTGGAGCGCAAAGTGACAAAAATTCGGGATATTAGTGAGAAGATCAAGGTGCAGGTCAAATAGATCACCCAATATTACGAGGACTTCAAGGTGAAGATCAACGGTTACACCATTTCCAACTGACATGGATTGAGGGTGAGCCACAAGATTGTGTTGGGGTCCTGTTGGCAGGTAGTTTTGAGGATAGTTAGCTGTGCAGCATCATGGATGCTACGCAAAGTCAAAGATGTTGTGCAAGGTGGAAGATGGCACGTAAGGCGGCTTAACTATATTTTATGTATTTTGGTCATATTTTTTATATTTGGACCACATTATGTGGATTGTGGTCATTATTTTGTAGATTTTGGTCCAAGTAGTTAGGAAGTTGACTTAAGTGGACCATCAATGTAAAGGCACAAGACTATAAATAGATTTAGGATTGTAAATGTTAAATCTTCTTAGCTTCTACGATGCCTTGCCTACTTGTCTTTTGATCTTTTGGATATCTTCGGATCTATCGTAAATATGGAGATAAAATTTGTGTAAGAGAGAAATTGAAGAATTTTTTTGGAGAACCTGTGTTTTGCTATGAAGATTAATATGACATGATGGATATTGGGAAGAAACATTGTGTCTTTTTGTATCTTCCCATTTTCCTGTTTTCTGCAATCTGAATGTGAATGCGATGTGTATCTGTGATCTATGCGATGCTTCTTTGTTATGAATGATGGTATATTCATAGATCTATTTATGCATCGATGTTTATGCTGTGATATGAATACATTGATCTAGTCTACTAAATGATGATATGAACTGGTGAATGGACAATCTCAATTAATAGACCTATTAAATAATGTTGCGTTGAGTTAGCAGTAGATGCGTAGTCCTCCTTCTTACTACAGAAACTTGGTTCCAATAGTCCTCCCTTGAAAATCTCGAGTGAGACTTCATTTTCTCTATAGGTGTTGATAGACGGGGTAAAACTTGTCTGGGTCTATGCTCAAGGAGATCGTTGTGTTTTGGGTGTCGACAGAGAGAGAACCCTTGTCGATGGGTTTGTGTCAACATCCCTCCTATGAAGAGACTATTCATGTCAACTTCAACACATATTCCAATAATTAGTCTTAGAAACAAAGCAGTACATTGATATTTGTATACATCAATGACATGTTTCCTTGCTTTCAACAATAGGTTTGCATCATTAAACTTTGATTGATATATTCAACTGAGTGTTCGACATCAGGCCATCTATTCATATTCAGATTAATGTATTTGGGTACCTTGGGAATCATCAACATTAATGGTGATCTCTCTCACACTTGTTAACAATTTTCATCATTGAAAATTAATCAAGTGGTTTCTACCATGTTTGACTTCAAGACATTTATTTGCATGGATAGAATCACACTTAGTTGAAGACGATACAAAGACCCTGGGTATCTATTAAGCGCTCATTGCTCTCCCTAGGTTGTGATGGAGTATTTGTATGAGTCATATCATGGATCCACATTTGTATGTTTGTGGATGTAATCATATTTGCTTCTGTATGACATAGATCTGCATTGTATATCTAGTAGCTATGTCCAATTTTGAGTCTTCTTCGCATGGATCTACGTTGTATTCTAGAAGCCATGACTATTTATATCTCACATGTATTTATGTTGTATTGGTCAACAACCATGTTATGAGTCATATGGACATATATCAAAGTGTAAATGTACTGCAGGATGACCTTGGTTGTTGAAGATTTTTTATCTTCGAACTATTTCCTCTAAGTGATAACCTGTTCCTACAAAGCCTTTTCTTATCCTTTCCCTCTAGCCTCATGCTTTGGGGGAATTCTGTTACACTTAATTCTTGTCAACATCATGTTGTGAGACAAAAATATAAGTATTTTCATTATTTCCTCAAGTGTTGAAGTTTGAAATGGGCAAGGATCAACATTTCATACTTTTGGCCACCACCGCACTTTTCATGTGGACAAGGTGTGGTACCCATATTAGTAACGCCTCTGGTATATATGCAAAAATTGGTGCAACTACCTACTGCCCATGCACAAACTGCAGTTCCCACCTAGTAACGCCTATTCCCCTTGAATAAGGCATGATGCTTGAGTTATAAAGGAAAAAAAAGGAAAGTTTGAGATGCATGTCGAAGATTTCCTTCATGGAGCCTCATCCCTATGGTTTAGGACACCTGGAGCTTGATATCCCTCATTGTAGTATCCTCCCTCCACCTCTCCCATGTAATCCTCAACCTATCTTATCCTCTCATTCCTTTATATACTAGATTACCCCTCATGGGTAAGGGGGGGAAGATTTTGTTATTGCATCCAAACTCTAGCCAAATTCAGCAAAGACTAGTGAGTAGTTACTAGGAAAGCTTAAGGCTATGAGGCAAGGTTCATTTAAGAAAGAGTTTTCAACACCAAGGCATCGGTTGTAAACTCTCTCTCTCTTTGTACTTTTAATACAAATATATTTTCTTTTCCACAAATATTTGTATGCATGATTATCAAGATGTGTTTGTTGTTTAATTCATTGGTCTTCCGCATAGGATTTTAAGCTATCTTGTTACTCTTATCTCGATTTGTGTTTTTTTGTGTTTGTTGCAGGTTATCCGCATAGATCAAGCACTTCAAGGATCAAAAATCGACAGCCCATGGAAGGTAAGAAGAGCATATAATTCAAGAGGTTTATCTAATCCTAGGTAAAGTTTATATGTTTTGTAGTTGTTTTGTTCTAGTATTGAGTGTTTCATGCTAAGGAAATAACCTTTATCTACACTGGCTAAGAATTGCCTGTAACAATTAGTCACACGTCATGGGTGTAAATTATAATGGCATTGGGGACTTATTAGTAATATTAATTGCACATGTGTGGCTTGACAACAATTTTGAAAAGAAAACAATAAGCATTGAATGAACCTAAGAAAATGTGGGCATCTCTCTTTTCATGTTACATATCCCATCTCTTTAAAAACATATAATATGTTGATTTATAGTCATTGCACCGAGAGGCGATCTACAGCCCAATATGGGGGAGATCTTGTAACGTTACGTAACGTTATTTAACATTACGTAACGTTATTTTTATTAATAAAAAATAATTTTTTTAATTATAGGCCAAAATAAATGTCAGCCAGAAAAAGAAACCTAATATGGGGGAGATGTTGTAATCTTCCTACCTAACAAAACAATAAAAATGTAAAAATTTAATTATCTTTAAAAAATATGTGGATCAGGGAAAAAACACAATATGGGGGAGATGTTGTAATGTTCCTACCTAACAAAATAATAAAAAATAAAAAATTGAATTATCCGCAAAAAAGTGATGGCCTTGCACATGGTTTTAAAACCATGTGCAAGGCCTTCTAAACAACCCATGTTTTTATTGTACATGGTTTAGGAGGGCCTTGCACATGGTTTTAAAACCATGTGCAAGGCCTCCTAAATAACCCATGGTTTTATTGTACATGGTTTAGGAGGGCCTTGCAAATGGTTTTAAGACCATGTGCAAGGCCTCCTAAACAACCCATGGTGGCAGGAGGGCCTTGCATATGGTTTTAAAACCATGTATGGGGAAATGTTGTAATGTTCGTTCCTAACAAAATAAAAAATATTATATGTCGGCCATAAATAATATTAAATATTAATAATACAAATATTATATGTGGACCTTAAATCAAAAGGTGTGTCTTTTGGTTTGAATCAAATCAATGGATACCTAAGAAGAGATTTGATCCCTCTCGGCACTTGATAGAACCTAGGATTTGGATCTACACTAGTTTTATTGGATTGGTAATGCTATGTGTTTTTTCTATTAAAATCTATGACATAGTAACAATGCTGATATCTAATATTTTCTTATTATTTGACCAAATTATCGGGCCTTTGGATCACCCATTTTGCAATCAATGGAATCCCCATAAATATTACAATGTATACTTAAAGGGAAACATATAACTATAATTAAATATATATCTCTCAACAATCCACCTATGAATCTTATGCAAGTTCGGCCATCTTCATCCTAAATATAATGTATATATTTTTCTTTCTTTTTCAAAAATCTATTTTAGTGTTTTTGTTTGGGACAAAATCTCTATTAATAAGCTTAGCAATTTTTTTTTACTTACATATATTCTTAATTAAGTTTAGATATGAACTTGTAAAAAATAGGCATTCTCAACTACACAAACCTTAAATATGGATTATCAAATTCAAAATTATGATTTTGTTTAATGAATTTTATACATCATCGAATCCTTGCTTCTACGTTCTCCAAAAGAGTCATTCTCATTTTCCTGACTTTGTGCATTTTTATCTATCACACATTTTCACAACCTTCATGTTTTGTTATAGCTCAAATTTAACATCAATGTGAATACTTTATGTTCAAATATTTTTAGAATTCGTCATAACTTTATTTCCCTCTACCCCATCCCGAGTCCAATGTCAACAAGACATCATTTTTAGCATTAATTATTGGAACAACATTTTTATGGATGTGTTGGGTTCTTAGGAAAACTACGTAAAAGGTAGTATAATTCATGTTATAACTAAATGTTGGAATATCAAGAAATACTGGGGGGTGAATCAATATTAATCAATCTATTTAAATTTTTATCACTTAAAACTAAATCAACAATAAAAAATTATCACACAATGTAATCGTGGAATCCCAATAGGGAAAACCACCAACACTTTATATTTCTGCAAAATTATATTTACAAATGGTTTCTTCCTGTTGGCTATCATGGGCAGACCCAGGTTTACTGTATTTAACCAACAACACCCCTAGCTCACTGGCCCTTTCGGCGACAGACCGCAAAGCGGCCTGAAGTCTCACCCGAAGTGATTCTAATGGGTTGGCCAAGGACTCAAGTGTCTTGGACCAGGTTCTGTGGCAGCCTACTAGTGGCTCACAGCTCTGCTAGCTACGGAGTCTCTTTCTCTGCACATCGTGCGACCCTCCGCTTGCGTCGCACTATCTCCTCGTCTCGCAGCTCTTCTAGCCATGAGATCCCTCTCTCTGCTTCGCACGGTTTCCTTTCCGCGTCACGCAACTTCCACTGACTCGCGATGACCCCAGCCTTATCACCTCGTCGTGCACCAGTCGACACATAACTTCCTCTCCAACACTAATTCCTTAACATACGGTATCATGCACCGCAGCTCCTCTGCCGATGCGGTATCGCCTCCCTGCGATATCCTACTCCCGCGGCTCAGCGCACTTAGCGTGGTTCGTGTCGACTTGTAGGACTCAACCTGACAGGCTATTTAACACTACGACTAGTGAATTAAACTGTAAGCAAAGTCTCATATACTAACTGTTGGATGCAACAAGTAAACACATCACATAACTCAATCACATAACACTCGATTTTAACGTGGTTCACCTCCAGGATGGAAGTTACGTCCATAGAACTGTGTTTCTATTATAGCTCAGGGGAAGGTAAACATAGTTCTGCTGCACCGCATATGCAGCTTGAGATATTCTCTCTTAGATCCCCTTTTCTATCTCTATATCATCTCTCTTACAATATACTCTTCCCTCTCTATCAATCCCTACGGATCGTTACATGCATGCTCTATAAGCCAGCTACTGGTTACAATAAGATACTACCACTAATAACAGAACCAGAGCTTGACTCCTATACAATTGTCCAACTATTGTCTGACTGTCTAACCCACAAAATGACCAACATGCCAACCTTTTACAATACAAAATACATCCCTTTATAGGAGGCCTGAAGGTCTCACCATTACAACACTGTGGGCCTGTCCCAACAGTAACCCAAACCCTAACTAGTGACAGTCGATGTATCTGTACTTTGAGGTAGCCGCTATCCATCACACCACAGCTCTCTATAGTCCTCCATGCTTCCCGGCACTGATCATGGGTACTATGCACCGCTTCTCTTCACCACAGCTTCCTGCAGTCTTCCATGCTTCCTAGCGCTGACCATGGGTACCGGTGCTGCTTCCCTGCTGTCCTTTGTCTTCAATGCCTCAGCCTCGTTGCTCCTTTTCCTTTATGAGGGTAGCTGATCCCTCCTGTCTTCCATCGCTTCCTTCAATGCAGTGGGTGAGCTCTCTCGTCTCAGCCACTCAAGGACATTCATCTTCCTTGACTTCTCTATCTTAAAAGTCAGGGTTTCTGGCTCTGCTCTGCAGCTGGAAACTTGCTACGGCGTCGTAGCTCTATCTTGTCTATCCGCCAAAACTGTCTATCCACTAAACTAGCAGCTTCTTCTGTAGCTGCGGGACCCTGCTCCAACACTTCCTGATCCTACATAGAAGGAGGCTACAACCCCCTTATTTATCAGCTACTATTGAAAGGATTCTTCAACACCCTATTCACCAAGTACCACTGGAAGGAGGCTACGACCCCCTTACATGCTTGTTGCATTCTCTACCGCCTCCCAACCACCCGTATATGATAAGTCGATCTTTGAATTCTATACACCTATGGATCTCTCAATAAATGTATAGAGACGCCTATTTGAAATTTTAAAGCATTGTTTATATACCCTCAAACATACTCTTCATCTAATAGTCACATATCTTTATCGTGACTTTTCACAAACAAAAACCATTTCAAAATTACTTCTCTGTTTATAATTTTTAACTATGTTTTAAATTTATCAGTCACGTTCTTCCGCAATTTCCTTTCTGCACTGACCTTTCCACATTTTCTTTTCGTAAACTGTCTTTCCGCAACGATCCTTTTCGCAACTACCTTTTCGCAATTGAACTTTCTGTTAACCCAAAAAATCCCTCGATTAGCTCTACAAGACCTACACCACACAAAGACATCTATTCCATTACCCTCATTGACCCCCACACCCTCATAAAGGATCAAAAACACCAAAAAGGGCTTAAAACCCCATAAAAGAGCCTAAATAGCTCTCAAAGGGGCTAAAGCTTTCAGAAAGGGGCTAAATCCCTTAAAAGGGGCCTAAAAACCCCAAAGGAGCTAAAAAATGGGTGCATGGGGATTAAAGCCCTAAAAAGGGGCTAAAGCCCTGACCAAGGGCTTAAAACCCTAAAAATCAAGAAAAAGCTATAAATACAGGGGGGTGGTCACTCTTAAAACACTCCTTCTCTTCCTACCTTTACTCTGCTCGTATGAGTGCCTTGAGACCCATCTCTCTCAAGTCATTCATCCCTCTCCCTCACTTTCTCCATTAGCCAAATCCCATTCCATAGAGAGGTAGCTTCCTGTTAGGCCATGGTGTCCCATTACATCAGAAATAGAAGGTATAATGCGTGTTTCTTGTTGGTAGCTTAGTTTTGTAGATTGTTTTATTTGCAGGTGTTTTTGCTCACATTGTTTCACAAGTTCTCCATCAATAGTGTGTTGTAGGTTTTGCTTGGTTCACTAACCCTTTCCTACAGGTTTTCTCTTCCATCCACAGAGAACCTATCCTTTTGTCCTATATATGGAAGGTAGTTATTTCTGCACGTAGCTAGGGAAAAACCCCTACTACAGTTTGGTGACCATACCAGGTCAATCCCAAAGGATCCCTGGGTTTTTACAGTTTATTTTCAATTTATGTTGACCTAGTTTATTTCTAGTTTAGATCTCTATTTCTATCATTTATATTGTCGGTCGAGCCCTCTTGAGGCTGACCCGAGCCCGTTCGTCCACAGTACTAGTTAATGTCGACCGTTCCCAGCTCTAATTTTAAAAAAAAATTATTTTACGGACCATATCGCTCATATCGGGCTGAAAAGAGTGACCCAGTTGCTCATTTAGCCCCTAAAAGAGCGACCGAGTCCCTCTTTTGGGCCCAAAAAGAGGGACTTCACTCCCAGGAGCCTGGTCACTCCTGTTTTTTGTTTTTGGATGACCCCCTCGCCTATTTTGGGAAAAAACCAACAACCCCCTCTCTACATTTTCCCCAAAAAGGGAGACCTATCTCTCGGGTGCCTATTTTTTGTTGTTCGAACTATCAATGCAGCCCTGTCACCACTGTTTAGCACCCTATCTGTTTTTGCAAGCAATTGTTCAGGTTAATTATGTGTGTGGTTAGCTATTAATGCACATAAATCTATTTAAATACTTAGCTAAAGTACTAAAAGTTCATTTTCGATTTTTGGAAATTGACCCCTTGCCTAGCCCTTCCTCCTCTACCCAGTTATCACCCTTCGGGGTATTCTGGGATAAGACAGAGGGTTGATAAAGTATAGTAATAGGAATGCAGAAATGCATGAATTCACAGTGGAATTTTGTAGAGTTCGGACTACTGCAAGGCACATTACGAAAGGCAAAAGGTGGAAGGTCGAAAGGCGGGAGTCGAAAAAGTCAGTTCCGTGCTGAAACGACTTTCATGATTGCAGAGTGGATCTGTAAGCCGAGAAACGACTGTACAGTGGTTTCTAACCCTAAGAGTGAATCTAAAGGATGTACATGACCCATGACTATGTTTTAAGAGAAATAAATAATAAATTTTAAATTATTATGCATATCAGTTAGATGTATGGGCACCAGGTACATGGACATTGCAGTATCAGAGCGAGCAGTTGTAGTCATGTTCATCCCTTATGTGCTCCTACAGAGGGGTGGGTACGCTACAATGTAGTATCATAGGGGAGGAAACGTGACACTACAACCTGCATTACATTTGGTCTTGTAGTTGTTACATATAATAAACTACCAATCATCGACCTATACATTGTATAATCTACTTCTAAAGATTAATCATCCTTGCTCAACTTACATCCAATGACCATAGAAGTACTAACATGTTTGGATTCTTCCATTTTGAATTTTTTCAACATCTCTTTGATATACTTAGTTTGAGAGATGAAAATCCCGTTTTTTGATTGAGATACTTATAAACCTAGAAAGAAGGTTAGTTCTCCTAACATTGACATTTCAAATTCCTTCTTCATTTCTGAAGCAAAGTTTACACTCAGAATTTGTAGGTCACTTCCAATTATGATATCTTCTACGTAGACTACAACAATGATCATATTTTTGTTTTCAAACTTTATGTATAGATTATTGTCAGTGGCCCCTCTTCTATATACTTGCTGCTTTAAATAGCTGTCAAGTCTTGAGAACCATGCTCTTAGATCTTGTTTAAGGCCATAGAGTGCCTTCTTAAGTTTTCAAACATAATTTCTATTTTTTGATAAGATAAAACCTTCAAGTTGTTCAACATAGAATTCTTCTTTAATTTCTCCATTAATAAATTCATATTTTATATCCATTTGATACATTCTAAAGTTCTTATAACCTGCAAAAGCTAAAAACATCCTAATGGCTTCAAGTCTTTCCACAAGTGCAAGAGTTTCTTCAAAGTCAATGCCTTCTAATTGAGAATATCCCTTACATACTAATCTGGCCTTATTTCTTGTCACATGACCATGCTCATTGAACTTACTTTTAAAAATCCATTTGGTTCCTATAGCATTCATGCCCTTAGTTCTTGGAACAAGTTCCCAAGTTTGATTCTTCTGTATTTGATCAAGTTCATCATTCATAGCATTTATCCAATCCTCAATTTTGCAAGCTTCTTTAAATGTTCTGAGTTCTACTATCGAAAGTAATGCTTGTTCTTCATCATAAAGTAATTTTATTCTTGTCTTGGCTCTTGAATATTTGTCACCAATTATTTGATTTTCAGGATGATTCTTATGAACCCACCTAAATGGTGTCTTTGTTTCTGATCTTAGAGAGTCTTCATTCTCATTTTGAAATGATTCTTCTTTCTCTAATATTTCTTCTTCTTCTTCAAAAACATCCTCTTATTGTTAACTTTATTTTTCTTTATCATCTATTTCTTCATCATTAGTTTCTTCAACATCCTCACTTTCTTGGATTTGTATTCTTCTCGGTTGAGTATCCTCAATGGTTACATTTTTTCTTTCTATGATCTTGTGCAACCTTATATTATAACATCTGTATGCATTTTTGGTGGAATAATATCCAAGAAATATTCATTCATTTTTTCTAGAGTCAAACTTTCCTAAAGTGTCATCATCTCTTTTTATGTAGCATTTACTTCCAAAAACTCTAAAATATTTAACTGAAGCTAGTATTCCAAACCATAGATCATAAGGATTCTTGTCACTATTCACTCTTAGATTACCTCTATTATGTACATATACAATTGTATATACTTCTTCTCTCCAATAGCCATCAGGAAGTTTTGCTTCATTAAGCATAGTTCTGTCTACTTCTTGGACTGTCATGTTCTTTCTTTCAACAAATCCATTTTGTTGAGTAGTTTTTGCTACTAAAAATTGCATCTTGATTCCATGAGTTTCACAAAACTCATTGAATTCATTTGAGGTGAACTCACCACCATTATCTGATCTTAGACATTTAATCTTGAGATTTGCTTCATTCTCAACAAGTGTTTTGAAGGATTTGAACTTCATAAAAGCTTCTGATTTTTCTTTAAGAAATGTCACCCAAATCATCCTTGTATAATCATCGATTAATAACATAAAGTAATGTTCCCCTTGAAATCTTTTAAATCCTTGTTGGTCCAAAAATATCAGTGTGAATTATTTCTAATGTCTGAGAGGTTGTATGCACTTTGACCTTGAATCTTGTTCTAGTTTGCTTCCCTTGAAGACAGTGTATACAAACATGATTTGGTGGTTTTATGATCTTTGTCAAATTCCTTACATGTCCCTTCTTACTAACTTTTACAATATTTCCAAATCTCAAGTGCCCCATCCTTCTATGCCATAGAAAACTTTCGTCAATTTGAATCATATAACATTGTTCTTCATTTTCTACAATATACATGTTGCTTGGAGTTCTCACATCATTCCCAATAAGTTTTCCTGAATCTTTTCTTCTGATTTCACACTTCTTAGAATCAAATATACATATGTGTCCTTGATCACATGTTTGGCTCACACTTAACAGAATAGGTTTTAAGTTCTTTACAAGAAAAACATTATCATCTTTCATTTTGCCTCTAAGAACCACTGTACCTTTCCCAATTATTTTAGAGTATAGATTATCTCCAAAAGTGACTTTTCCTTTTTTATTTATATTCAAGCTTATAAACTTACTTGGGTCTCCTGTCATGTGTTTTGAGCATCCACTGTCCACTTACCATAGATTTTGGTTTTTAGTTGCACATAGAGCTATTGAACATTCCACATCATCCTTGTTTTTCCAAGTCTTCCTCTCCTCATTACCTTGAGATTTTGTGGTGTCATTCTCCATAGGAATCACTAGTTTACAATTTCTAGCAATGTGTTCTTGATTACCACATTTGTAACATTCTATAATATAACTTTGTAGGGGAGCAAAAGAATTATCATATCTTTATTTTGGATTGCTTCTAATAACTTCCTTCTTATAGACATGGGATTGTAATGTGATCCCTTTCCCAATTGGAACCATTAGCTTACAATTTCTAGCTATATGTCCAAAATTGTTACAGGCATAACAATTTCCCAGAAAGAGTTACTGATGTCTGCTTAGCACATTATCTTTTCTGGTTTCCTTTTGAGAAAGAGAAATTATTTTACGGTATTCTTTTACAACTAGTCTCACAAGTGAATCATCATAAATTCTCTTATTTCATTCTTTATTTATGACAAAGGATTGTTCTGTCTTCTTTCCAGGGATGATTTTAAGGAACCATACTTATTTAAAAGTGTATAAATGTTGGTGAATCTTACCAATTCTTAAAACACCAACTATAAAATGTTTGGCGATATTTTTCAAAAAATATTTTAATTTCCAAGGATTTTATACCATTTATATAATAATTTGGCGATTTCTAGGGTGAAAAAAGTTTACCCCGTCAAAATTAGGCGAAACATGGCTTCAAAAAATGCAAAATGGCGAATCTTTTTTTGGAGAAAAACCCCTAAAAATAGCCCATGGGCTAAATTTCGCCCCTGAAAGTATCCCTACTTCTTTCCTTTGTCATAGCCTAGTCCAATTTTATCACGAAATGATCTTTAACAACTTAGGATATCATTCAGATTTTTTGAATTGGTCTTAAACTTTGATTGAAAGGATTCTTCATTTTTCTTCTTTCTAAGCAAGATCAATTCAGCTTCGAACTTTTCTAATTCTTGCTCTCTTTTCTTGGGCTGTTGTTCTAGGTTTTTTTCAACCCATTTTTAAGTCAGCAATAATTCTTTCTGCATCATTGTTTTTCTCCTGAAATTCTGTCATATGAATTTTTTATTTCTTGTACATCCTTTTATACTTCCCCAATTCTTCAAGAGCACTTACAAGTTCTTCTTCAAGATATACCACACCTTCTACTTCATCTTCAAGGTTTTTTCTCTCTACTCCCATGAATAGGACTTCAACATCCTCATCTTCACTAGACTCATTTGAGCAGTTATCATCCATGGAATAAAAGGTCTTCTTTCTATTTTTCTTTTAAAAATCCCTTTTTTTATTTGAATTTTCAAGGCACTCATCATCATCTTCTTGTTTGGGATAAGGGAATTTGGAAGCAAAGTGACCAATTTCCCCACAGTTAAAGTATTTTAGGGGTAATTTCCCTTTGTATTTACCAGTACCTCGCTTAATATTTTTAACAAGAAGTGCTTCTTCATCGCCAAAGTCTGTTGATTGAATAATTGTCTTAGATTTCCTAGCTACCTTAGACACTTTAAAAGCTACTTCCTTCTTTTGAGAATTATCTTGCCCAATCCTCATTTCATAAGCTATGAGTATCCCATATAGTTCTTCCATGGTGAGTTTGTTAATATCTTATTTATCTTCTAGGGTGGAAATCTTTAGATTGTAGATCATTGAAAGTGATCTTAGTACTTTTTCAATTATTTCCTTTTCTTCTAACTCTGCTCCTAGCCCTTGAATTGCATTAATGACTTCATCAATCCTCTCAAAGTATTCTGATATGTTTTCTTCTTCCTTCATTTTCAGACTTTCAAATTGATTTTTAAAAGTCTGGAGTTTGGCCCTTTTTACCTTGATGTCTTCTTGATAGATGGTCTATAATTTGTCCCATATCTCCTTTGTTGTTTTACAATGCATCACTTTGGCAAAGACTGTTTTGACTAATCTAGCCAATATTGCATTAACAACTTTATCATTTTATCCAAATTGTTTTATTCCTTCAAGATCTGTGGGAGGCAATTTTGAATATATATACCCGATTTGTACAGACATCCAAACCTCTAGTCCAATAAACATTATATAGCTTTTCATCCTAATGCTCCAGAAAGCATAATCTTCTCCATTGAACATTGGAACCTTGGATGAAGTTTTTACTTGTTGATCCATAGTGATAAGATATCTCTCTTCCACTGTTTAAAATTTTAGTGAAAAGCATGCTCTGATACCAATTGTTGGAATATCAAGCAATAATGAGAGGGGGGGTGAATCAGTATTAATCAATATATTTAAATTTGTATCACTTAAAACTAAATCAACAATAAAACCAAATCACACAATGTTATCTTGGAATCCCAATAGGGAAAACCACCAACACATTCTATTTCTACAAAATTATATTTATAAATGGTTTCTTCCTGCTCCCACAAACAAGGATGCTACAACACCCTATTTACCAACAACTACTAGAAGGAGGCTATGACCCCCTTATTTATTAGTTATTACTGAAAGGATGCTTCAACACCCTATTCACCAACTACCACTGGAAGGAGGTGTTGAAATTATTCAAATAACTGAGAGGGAGGGTGAATAAGTTATTTCTAAAGATTAAACCATTTTTCAATATTTAAACAATTATTACTGATTACAGATTTACTATTATGATAATGCAGCAAGTATAACAGAAGATAATGATAATGCTTGCAACTATTAATGATTTCATTAATAAAAAGTAATTAGATAATTAATTACAATGAAGTACAATGGCTAAATAGCCACATGCAATTCAAATCCATGTGAGGAAATTTGAATTGGTTTGACTCTACTTGACTGAATGGTTAACTGACCTTGTCTAAATCATTATCGAAGTCCATCGGAGTTCAAAATCCAAACTCAAGTGTCTAATTCAATGCTAACTAGTCTAACTGACTGAGGTAGGTGAGTAAATGCTACTCACATGCATGCAGCCATGCAATCCTAGCGCTAACTAAGTAGAACTAAATGTAACAGACTAGAACTAAATGTAACTGACTCCTTACTAAGCTTGACTAGTCACCAACTGAACTCAACTGATGGAGGTTGGTATCAGCACTCCCAGTGGCTCCTAAGTTGCAGGGATTGGTCTAGGAGGCTCCTAAACTGATGCATGCAAGTGCAATTAGTGGCAGTTGGCCTCAATTAGTTTTACCCACACTTTAGTAACGGGTACATGTGCCCCAATTAGGCCAAGTGTACCCAATGGTGTTAGTGACTAAAAATAGATTGAAATGACTCTGAATTTAGACATAACTGACCAAATTGGACAAGGGAGGATTATAATCCTAACACCCCCCCTGAATGCTAACTTGGAAAAAATTTGGGCCCTGGTAACTAAGACCATAGGTCAGCCATTACATCAAGTAAATTAACTGCTCAATGCAAGGAGCTGGGGAAAAAACACATGGGAACCCCCCCCCCCCCCCTCTAACTAAGCAGATAGAATCAGGATTCAAGTTTGAAAAACTTGAAAATATATTGCTGCAACCTTCATATCTGTGATGTAATGAAGCAACATGCATGATGTTCTATGCATAGGTATCATGGAGCCTAGCATGTAGAATTCTCCACCTTCTCCCAAAATGATGACGGAAGGAAGGAGGAATGTAACCTTTGCCTCTTTCTGGATGAAGAGGTGTATGATCCACTCTATTCTTCTAAAGATAGTGTAACTGATCAACCCTTTCCATGTAGCATCTTACAGGGAGTTTGTTGCATCTCTCTGAAGGAGGTAAGATTGCATGACATAGAGCAAGGTTCTTTGTCTTCTGAGTGTCAGATGGATTTCCAATCATCTTCCTAACTTCCCACTTGGGAGTAGGGACTGGATCTATATCTGAATCACCTTAAATCTCAATCTCATAAACTGATACAACTGGTTCTGCAATACTAGTGGAAATTGCAAAAGAAGTAGATGGAATGTTTTTACCTTCCCTTGCAAGTGGCTGTCGAGAGTGCACTGGTTCTAGAAATGGCATGAATTGTGAGAACTCATATGCCTTGGAGGCATTATTTGCATCACCCTTCACTATGATGTTCCCAGTAGAGATATATATGATCTCCACTGAGTCAGGACCACATATCACTCGCTTTGGAGAGCCAGTATGAGTCATCTGGTATACTGTCACATGCCCCAATTTTGCAAAAAAAAAAAACAATATTATCTTATTTGATTTTATTTAAGGACAATATGTTAAATTTTATGCTAAGTTGTAATTGATGACTCAGCAGAGTCAAGGATATTTAACGTAATTCTGAATATTTTAATTATAAATAAATAAAGGTGGAGACAACAGCTTAGGAGAGCTATTAAAAGAGTGTTTACTGGTCAAATTGGTGGAGGAGACTGGGTGGAGAGCAAACAGACATGTGGCAGCATCCTCAAACCACTTCCAACTGTTGCAGGTGGAAACTTCCCTATATTTGGGTTCATGATTCCCCAAGAAAGTGGAATCAGAGCAGGTGGCTCAATTAATGACAACAGACCCAAAAGACCTAGGAAATCTTTATAAAAACGCCCATTGAAGAGAGCTGGGGCTGCTCATTTATAGGGAAGTGATCATTCAGGTGAATGTACTTCAGAGAAATTCAATGGAAGGGAATTGTGGAAAGAGTTTGAGGGGATAACTGCTAACTGATCTAGTGTAGCTTTTTAACTGAAGGATCTTACTGCTGAGTGCAGAGTGTTTTACTGAGTCATTGGACTAGTCTATTGTTTACATGCTTGACCAGTTCTCAGCCAAGAAGACCAGGAACAGGATCCGGGGTCCTGAGGAAGCGTTCTTTGAGTGCTCACCGGAAGTTTGGTAGGGAGGAACGGCCTCCTAACGTTGTTGTTGCCTATCCTAATCAAGTTCTACATTATTTTGTTTTACTGCGTTAGATAGTTAAATCTGAATCTGGTTGTTAAATGAATGTTCAATATTTAGTTGTAAAATGTTAGAGTTAGTAATCTTTTAGATTATTGAAGAAATGAATCTGAATTAGATGGAAAATAATTCTAATATATGTTTTTCCACACCTGGAAGGACCAGGACGTACTCCAGCACAGACAAAGTATTTAAAGTAGATGAAAAAATGATAAGACACTGAATTGAATAGATGTGGTTCTGCATTTCATAATAGCAGAGTAATTTATTTTAGTATGTAGGTTATTATCAAAAAGAACAATAATCTGGGTATTTATGTTATTGTTTTTACAATATTATGCATGTAAATATACTGAAAAAGAAATAGCAATAATCTAGTACAAGTAGAAGGATTAATATGTTAAGAAAATACCTTAGTAGATAAATGTTATATTTATAGACAGTAGATTATTCTTTTATTTCAAGTTAAAATATGTTGGAGGTTAAACTGTGTTACATTATAGAAATATTCCTTTGTATATATTTAGTAACTATTTACAACACAATAGAAATATCACAATCAAGCTACTTTATTACATTTCGTTAAATAAAGAAATAAACTACAAACACTTAGTTTTATTTACTAATCATATCAACTAAACTAAGTCTAACAAATACTATAAACCAAGTAGGGTAATATTAAAATATTTAAATTATAAAGAACAAACTAAGTTACAGAGTCTATGTATATATTTTCAAGAAACTCTGAGTAAACCCTATCTGTCACTTATTAAATAAAAACATTAAGAATATGATAATAACTAACATATAAATAAATGTCTATTTATGAAAAGCACTGTTTTTAATTTTACAAACAGGTTATACCTGTGAAAGTAAACTACAGGGTCAAAACCCTAAACTATTATTTTTACAAATGACAAACATTTAAGCTATAATCCAATTACTTGTATTATTTTATTAATAAACAATTAAACTAATATAAACTGTTTACAGTCCATTAAGGACAAATGAAAAGACAAATGTAATGTTACAATTGGAAATTTTCACAACACACATGTAACACTAATTAAAACAAATTTAACAAGTAACAGAACCTATTAAAAATAAATTGAAAGATTTATTTAAACAAGGGTTTCATTCAGGAAAACCTTGGCTCGTATTCTTGAGCCAGCAAATAAATATTACAAATCATTCTATGATTGAGTTACAGTATTAAAATAATAACCATATTATATACACAAGATAAAATAAATAGTAAAAATTCTTTATTCACAGTCAAATAGAGTAAAACCCTGAGTTACACAGAGTCACAAAATAGTATTACTGTAAACCAAGTCCGAGCCCGAAAGAAGTCTTTTTAAAAACCATTGTATTGCATTGACAGGTCGTAAGGCTAGAAATCTAAACCAAATACAACACTTAGCTCATGGCCGGGACTACCCATCGACAAAGCGAGGGTTTGAAAACAGAATAGAACCCAATAACTTTTAAAAAGAAACTACATAGCTAAAAGTGAAGCTGGACAAGCTTCCAAGCTCAGGGTTACACCATCGACAACCCTGTTACAAGCAGGGAAAGAATCCAAACGTTGACCACAGGGCTTACTGGATTGAAGCCACGGCCTTTGAAGTCAGCCAACATCATCTTCTTCTCATAGTTTACAAGTGGAGTCTCGAGTTCCTGCAAAGTGAGCACAGTACTGCGTTAAATTTAAAACTCTTTCTATAAAAATAAACTAACTCTAACAAAATATTTACTGTTAGTTTTCTATCCTGGATTAAAACTAAAATATTTACCTTAATAAGAGTATCGAACAGTCTAGCGATGGGACTATCACCAATGAAAGTGTGCCTATAAAAATACCAAACCCTACTACACAGATAAAGCACCACTAACAAAGGTGAAGCTTAGCTTCTCACCATAGTTACAGGCCACAGGGAAGGCAAAATGAAGTTTAAGATAGACTACGAATAAGTGCAAATAACCAGTGAACTCTAGCTTAGTAAAACCACAGCGACGAAGGCTAGCAACAAGACCGAGCTCAAGAAACTACAGCATGATAAACCCAGGTGTTGGGGCAAACTGGAACAAGAATAATACTCACGGCCACCATGAAAATCTTGCAGAGTAGCCTGAAGGCCAGCATGAACTGCGGAGGAAGAATAGCAAAGGATTAGGGTTGCATTGGTTTTATATCTCCAATACACGGACAGGAGGTGACCACGTGCCCTCAATAATTCAAACCATGCATGGGTCGAGTTCTATAGTCACCTGTGTTTCAAATAATTCCAATCATTTGAATATGATTCTCATCAAACGATGCATAAAACTATAATGTATGCCTTTATTTATCACATTGTAAATTATATGTATTTCTTATCATAATGTTTGATAGCTCATCATTGGTGTTTGGGTAACAATGTTAAGTTAACGTTGATCTAACGAAAAAGTGATAACCATTTAAACATTGGTAAATCGCGAAATCAACCATGCTCACAACAAGTAGGCTTATATAATTACATAACCATGATAAGTATGTATATATTTAATCCTAACTCATCACTTATAAACCAACAAATCGAATGGCTTTAATTTATGAAATTGAATAAAGTTGGATAGCATAGTAAAAGAATATATTCATAAATTCTTTTACAAAGTTCAATTTTGGTTTAGACTTTCATAGACACTAGTTGTTTCTCAACTTGTCAATTGCTAGTAATTTACCATGATTATTTATTTGGTAAGATAATTTTGTGATTATACAAGATAGCTTGTACTTAGCATAGGATAGAATGTTGATCGTTATAGAAATATCTATCTTGAAAGTTGTTATAGACAGTAACTTAATGTAAGAAAGGCATTATAGTAATAATAAGAATTACAATGAAATAATCCTACTCAAGTCCATAATCATTGGAACAACATATATTGACTTAGATTTAAGAAGTGAAGGCAAACAGTATTCCATGTGAAACAATGAAGTTGGTTTTACACTAATCAAGATTATAATATCAAGAAGTTTTACAAGCAGTAAGTTTCCCTATAGAATGTAAATATCGATCAGCTTGGTACTCAAGTAATTAATAAAATAATGTATATGATACAATATTACATGTAGTACGACACTGACGAGGAAGCTAATAACCTGTTAATGAGAAATTGATTTATACATATAAGTCATAGGTTGATACTTACCATAACTAGTAAGTTAAAATTGAAATCAAATTTTATATTCTAATGAGAATCTTATTAACAGTATTGATAGAAGCTCTTCCATGTACAAAAACCAATAGAACAATAAGTATAACATTTGCAAGATAAGCATGATAAAATAAAATTTAGTATGCGACATAGAATACGAGCTTAGAGTCGCAATAAGTATCGTTGGTGTCGCTAAGTTTGATAAAGAAAGGAACTCTTTATTTGAACTTTGCTTACAAAGAAAAACTGGAGAAAACAAACTACTTTACCTCATTGAAGTTGCTTGGAATTTATCAACTTATCTACTAAGCATATTAATTGCAAATAAAAACACTTCTTGATACTTTATGAATTTAAAACGTTTACTTGTTTGATCATACCTGTAAACCTGTAAGAACCAGTAATCTTTCTGCGTTAGTATAAATACTAAGTAAGCCCAGGATTCAAAGTTAGATTCCACCTACTTGCCATAGAGAAGACTCATCAGTAAACTGAAATAAAACAATATGCAAGTAAACTCTCAGTTCATGTTACGAAAAGAAAACTACTTTAGTTAACATAATTTGAAAATATGTAATACTAATCATTGGACTGTTTCTTTTTCCGCTAACCTTTAGTTGTTAGTAAACCGCAGTTTCAACATTTTATGTTATCTCAAAATTTTAATTTTTTGTGAAATTTTGGGGTTTTGACATGTGGTATCAGAGCACAAGGTTCAAACACTAGGCCATGATGAAGCCCAACTAGCTTTTATGAAACAATGATTTTTAATTATTTTGCTGGTGTATTTTCTTTTAAATGTTATTCAATAGAGAAATTGTTTCTGAAGTTTAACAAACATGTATGGAAAGGCTGGAGGAATATGCAGAGGAAGAATCTCCATTTACTGAACCAGAAAATTTACCAAGATATCCTATTCCAGAATATTTAACCACCAATTCCTCAGAACTGTTACAAACCGTAAAAGACCTAAAATCTGAAATGGAATCTGTAAAAAGAGAGAATGAAAGGATTCTGAGAGCTCAGGAGGAGCTAAATCAGATCCTAACAAAAAGGTTTCAAACTGAGGGTAGGGGTAGAAGAACGAAATCAGAAGATACAAGTCATCAACATAAATTTAAAAAGATGAAACATACTAAAAAAGAAAGCAATTCATCTTCAGAGGTGTTTGGTGAACAACGTAATTTGCATTCTACTAGTGATAGTAGTGATGACAATGATTATACTAAAAAGATAAAATACAAACCTTGTGAGGAAATTTCTGGGGAATTCAAAAAGATAAAACCACCAACATTCAATGGAGAGACTAAGAAGGGGGAGGAAGCGGAATCCTGGTTATCTGGGATGAAGAAGTACTTCCAGATATATAACTATTCTAACCAGTTAAAGGCTAGAATGGCTATCTACAATCTCTCAGGAAAGGCTGACATTTGGTGGTAGGACTTGAAGAGAGTTAAGGGAATAAAAGAGAAGAATGTAAATTGGAGTACCTTCAAGAGGTACTTTAAAAATAAATTTATGTCTGAGCAATACTATGAAGAGAGAGCAAAAGAATTTTATGAGCTTAAATTAGGATCAATGACAATGAAGGATCTGAACAACAAGTTTTTAAGCCTGCTTAGGTATGTGCCATACCTAGTAGATGAGAAACCAAAGGTACAGCGATTCCCCAGCCGTCCGCCTTATCATATTAAAGACAGGATTGAGTATGACAATCCAAAGACTTTGGAGGAATCTATGAGGAAATCCAACTTCTGTTATGAACAGAATCGGAAGAAGGAAAGCATGGCCAACTGGAAGGCCAAGAAGAATAATAACCAGTATGAGAAAAAGAAGAAAGAATTTGTGCCCAACAGAAATTCTAAGAACAATAAGGCTAGAAATTTTCGTAACAAGAATTTCCAAGGAAATAAGAATAATTCACCAAGCAACCAGAATAATTCCAAGGGTAAATAATTTGCTAATAACCATAGTAATTACACCAAGAACTTTGAACGCAAAGAGCCTATAAAGTGTTGGGAGTGTAATGGCCCATACTATGCTTCAGTCTGTCCTAATCAGAAAAAGGCTGCCAGTAATATTCATACCATATAGGAGGAGATGACTGTTGGAGAATTAGCGAGGACTATGCCCAGAATCAATGCGGCCTTGGCGAATCGATAAGAAGAATATCAAACTTCCATGGTGGAAGTAGAAGCTATGATAAACCAAACCCCTATAACTATTTTAATAGATCCAGGAGCTATTCTCAGTTATATTGCACCTAAAATGGTAGAAAAATGTAAGTTACCTATTGAAAAATTTGAAAATTCTTGGTTAGTTTAGTTAGCCGCTGGTGCTAAAAGAAAGGTAACTTGTTTTGTAAAAAAATGTGCAGTAGTTATGGATCATTTTGAAACTGTTGTGAAGCTTAATGTATTACCTCTTGGTTCTTATGATTTACTCATCAGTATGGATTGGTTAGAACAACATAGGGTAATTTTAAATTGTTATGATAAAACCTTTACATGTATAAACAGTGATGGAAAACCAGTAAATGTAAAAGGAATCCCTAGAAAAACAAATATAAGGTAGATATATGCTCTGGAGCTTAAGAGAGCTGTTAGGAAGGGTTGTAACGCTTATGTAGTAACAATAACTGATGAAGAGAATCTAAATAAGACAGATAAATTAAAATTGGAGGACATACAAGTTTTAAGAGAGTATGCTGATGTATTTCTGGAAGAAATTTTGGGACTACCTCCGAAAAGGGAATTGGATTTCACCATTGAGCTGGTACCTGGTGCAGTACCTAGCTTAAAGGACCCTTATCGAATGAACATACTTGAACTTAATGAATTAAAGTCACAATTATAATAACTTATTGATAAAAAATATATTCGACCTAGTGTGTCTCCCTAGGGGGCACCTGTCATCTTCGTTAAGAAAAAGGATGGAACCATGCGACTTTGCATAGATTACCGTCAGTTGAATAAGATGACCATTAAAAATTGATACCCACTGCCCTACATAGATGATCTATTTGATCAACTACATGAAGCCACGGTGTTTTCAAAAATAAATTTAAGGTCTGGATATCATCAAGTTACAATTAAAGATGAAGACATCTTTAAAATAGCTTTTAGAACTCGATATAGCCATTACAAGTTTGTCGTCATGCCATTTGGGCTTACTAATGCCCCAGCTATTTTTATGTGTTTAATGAACAACGTTATCAATAAGTATCTAGATAAGTTTGTAGTCATGTTCATCGACGATATATTAATCTATTCAAAAACTGAAGAATAACATAAATAACATTTAAAAATTGTTTTGCAAGAGTTATGAGATCATCAACTCTTTGCAAAGTTTAGTAAATGTGATTTCTTCAAGGATAAGATTCAGTACTTAGGTCATGTGGTGACCAAGGAAGGGATTTCAGTAGATCCCGAAAAGATAAAGGAAATCAAAGATTGACCGGTTCCTAAGGATGTAACTGATGTTCGATCTTTCATGGGAATTACTAGTTACTACCAGAGGTTCATTGAAGGTTTTTCTAAGATCACGAATCCGATCACTTCTTTGCAGAAGAAAGGAAAGAAGTTTGATTGGAACCAGAAATGCAAGGAAATCTTTAAAAATTTAAAAACTTTATTAACCAGCTCACCTATTTTAAGAATCGTTGATCCAAATAAATAATTTGTAGTGTGCACTGATGCCTACAATGATGGTTTAGGTGGTGTTCTAACTCAAGAGGGACATGCTATCGCCTATGAGTCTAGAAAATTAAAAATTCATGAAACTGGAATTAGCAGTTGTTATACATGCTCTAAAGATGTGGCGACATCACCTAATTGACAGAAAATTTATTTTAATGACTGATAAAAAAGGATTAAAGTATCTGTTAGATCAGCCTAATCTAAATGGCAAACAAGCTAGGTGGCTAGCTTTTCTAAGTGAGTATGATTTCGAAATTCAGCACATTAAAGGTAAAGAAAATAAAGTTGTTGATGCATTAAGTAGGAATGCAAGGCTGAATTTTGCAGTAGTTATCAGCACTTATATGACATATTTGGATGAACAGCTTAAAGAAGGAATAGAACAAGATGAAATTTACCAAAATTTACAAGCTAAAACTAAAGAAAATCCAACAGAAAGCTTAAGTAAAGGGTATAGTTTGAATGCAAAAGAATTTTTACTATATAACGACAGAATGTATGTACCTAATGTACATAAAGCTAAGCTGTTAATTTTAGATGAAATCCATAAAAATTCATACTCAGGTCATCTAGGCTACCAAAAGACTATAACTATGTTAAGAAAAGAATATTTTTGGCCAAATATGAAGGCTGAATTAGCAGAATATATAGCTAGGTGTTTTGAATGTCAGCAGGTGAAAAATGAACATCAACACCCTGCAGGATTACTTCATCCATTACCCATTCCTAGCTGGAAATGGGAGATAATTAGTCTCAATTTTGTTACTGGACTGCCTAGAAATCAGAATCTAAATGATTCTATCATGGTAGTAGTTGATAAGTTAAGTAAAGAAGCTCACTTTATACCTGTTAAAACTACATATAAAGCTACAAACATAGCTGATATTTTTCTAAAACAAATTTTCTGACTGCATGGAATACCGAAAGTCATAATCTCAGATAGAGATCCTAAATTTATAGGTAAATTTTGGAAATCCCTATTTCAAGGATTAAACACTATATTAAATTTTAGTACTTTGTTCCATCCTCAAACAGATGGACAAACTGAAAGAATAAACCAAGTTCTGGAAGATTTATTAAGAATGTATGTGAAATACCATCCAGGTAAATGGGAGGATTATTTGCATCTGGTATAATTTGCTTATCATAATAATTATCAAGCATCAGCTAGATTTACTCCTATCTCTTGGAGTAATCCAGTGGATAGATTAGTATTAGGTCCTGAACTGTTAAAGGAAATGGAATAAATTGTAAAATAGGTGCAAGGTAATTTGAAAGTTGTACGGGATTGACAGAAAAGTCAAGAAGACCTTAAAAGAACTCCAAAATAGTTTCAGGTAGGTGAACATGTGTTTATTAAGGTGAGGCCCAAAAATAGCTCTCTGATATTGGGGAGTTGTGCAAAACTAGAACCTCGATACTGTGGTCCATTTGAAATACTGTCCAGGATTGGACAAGTAGCTTATCAATTAGCATTACCACCAAATTTAAGAGTACATAATGTTTTTCACATTTCTGTATTAAAGAAATATGTTCATGATGCTACTCATGTTGTTAACTGGAATGATATACAGGTGGAACCAGAAGGAGATTTTCTAGTGGAACCAGACTGTATCCTCGGGTGGAGGGAGATCACATTTCGAAACCACACCATTGGACAGGTGAAGGTGCAATGGAAGTACCTTAGTCCAGAGTAATCCACTTGGGAATTGGAAAGTAATATGCGAGATGCATATCCAATTCTTTTCCAGGGGAATTCTGAGGATGAAGAATAAATAACATCGAGGACAATGTTATGTTCTAAGGGGGTGTGTATGTCACATGCCCCAATTTTGCAAAAAAAAATAATATTATCTTATTTGATTTTATTTAAAGACAATATGTTATATTTTATGCTAATTTGTAATTGATGACTCACCAGAGTCAAGGATATTTAATGTAATTCTGAATATTTTAATTATAAATAAATAAATATGGAGACAACAGCTTACGAGAGCTGTTAAAAGAGTGTTTACTGGTCAAATTGGTGGAGGAGACTGGGTGGAGAGCAAACAGACATGTGGCAGCATCCTCAAACCACTTCCAACTATTTCAGGTGGCAACCTCCCTATATTTGGGGTCATGATTCCCCAAGAAAGTGGAATCAAAGCAGGTGGCTCAATTAATGAAAATTGACCCAAAAGACCTAGGCAAACTTTATAAAAATGCCCATTGAAGAGAGCTGAGGCTGATCGTTTCTAGGGAAGTGATCATTCAGGTGAATGTACTTCAGAGAAATTCAATGGAAGGGAATTGTGGAAAGAGTTTGAGGGGATAACTGCTAAGTGATCTAGTGCAGCTTTTTAGCTGAAGGATCTTACTGCTGAGTGCAGAGTGTTTTATTGAGTCATTGGACTAGTCTATTGTTTGCATGCTCCACCAGTTCTTAGCCAAGAAAACTAGGAACAGGCTCGGGGGTCTTGAGGAAGCGTTGTTTGAGCGGTCACAAGGAGTTTGGTATGGAGAAACGGCCTCCTAACGCTGTTGTTGTCTATCCTAATAAGGTTCTACATTATTTTGTTTTACTGTGTTAGATAGTTAAATCTGAATCTGACTGTTAAATGAATGTTAAATATTTATTTGTAAAATGTTAGAGTTAGTAATCTTTTAGATTATTGAAGAAATGAATCTAAATTAGATGGAAAATAATTCTCATATGTGTTTTTCCACACCTAGAAGGACCAAGCCGTACTCCAGCATAAACAGAGTATTTAAAGTAGATGAAAAAATGATAAGAGACTGAATTGAATAGATGTGGTTCTGCATTTCATAATAGCATAGTAATTTATTTCAGTATGTAGGTTATTATCGAAAAGAACGCAACGCAATAGAAATATCACAATCAAGCTACTTTATTACATTCAGCTAAATAAAGAAATAAACTACAAACACTTAGTTTTATTTACTAATCATATCAACTAAACAAAGTCTAACAAATACTATAAACCAAGTAGGGTAATATTTAAATATTTAAATTATAAAGAACAAACTAAGTTACAGTCTATGTATATCTTTTCAAGAAACTCTGAGTAAACCCTATCTGTCATTTATTAAATAAAAACATTAAGAATATGATAATAACTAACATATAAATAAATGTCTATTTATGAAAAGAACTATTTTTAATTTTACAAACAGGTTATACCTGTGAAAGTATTCGAAACCCTAAACTATTATTTTTACAAATGACAAACATTTAAGCTATAATCCAATTACTTGGATTATTTTATTAATAAACAATTAAACTAATATAAATTGTTTACAGTCCATTAAGGACAAATGTAATGTTACAACTGGAAATTTTCACAACACACCTATAACACTAATTAAAACAAATTTAACAAGTAACAGAACCTATTAAAAATAAATTGAAAGATTTATTTAAACAAGGGTTTCATTCAGGAAAACCCTAGCTCGTATTCCTGAGCCAACAAATAAATATTACAAATTATACTATGACTGAGTTACAGTCTTAAAATAATAACCATATTATATACACAAGATAAAATAAATAGTAAAAATTCTTTATTCACAGTCGAATAGAATAAAACCCTGAGTTACACAGAGTCACAAAATAGTATTACTGTAAATCGAGTCCGAGCTCGAAAGAAGTCTTTTTAAAAACCATTGTATTGCATTGATAGGTCATAAGGCTAGAAATATAAACCAAATACAACACCCATCTCATAGGTGGGACTACCCATCGATGAAGCGAGGATTTGAAAATAGAATAGAACCCAATAACTTTTAAAAAGAAACTGCATAACTAAAAGTGAAGCTGGACAAGCTTCCAAGCTTAGGGTTACATCATCGACAACCCTGTTACAAGCAGGGCAAGAACCCAAACGTTGACCATAGGGCTTATCGGATTGAAGCCACGGCCTTTGAAGTCATCCAGCATCATCTTCTTCTCACAGTTTGCAAGTGGAGTCTCGAGTTCCTGTAAAGTTAGCACAGTACTGATTTAAATTTAAAACTCTTTCTATAAAAATAAGCTAACTGTAACACAATATTTACTGTTAGCTTTCTATCCTGGATTAAAACTAAAATATTTACCTTAATAAGAGTATCAAACAGTCTAGCGACGGGACTATCACCAATGACAGTGTGCATATAAAAATCCCAAACCTTACTATGCAGATGGAGCACCACTAACATAGGTGAAGCTTAGCTTCTAACCATAGTTATAGGCCACGGGGAAGGCAAAAAAAAGTTTAAGATAGGCTACGAATAAGTGCAAATAACCAGTGAACTCTATCTTGGTAAACCCACAGTGACGAAGGCTAGCAACAAGACCGAGCTCAAGAAACTATTGGGCCTTGGAATTGTCCATTTTTCCACCACTTATCAACATATATTTCATCCATTTTCTTCCCATTATCACCCATTTATCATTCCATTTTCCATCCATTTGTTGTAACTATGCGTAAAACAACGTACTACCTCCATTGATGTTTTAAGTGGTTAATAATGATTATTTTCCTTTATCTTTGATGAATTGAATACTATTATGAATAATTTTACTAATGATTGTTTGTGGAGTGATTTGTCACGTACAGGATGCTCATAGCCAGTTGTTACAGCCTTTACCAAAAATGCATGCCACATAAGAACACCTCGATTTGCGTCTCGATTTGCGGGCAGCTGGAAACAAATCTCAAAAATCTGAGACATGGGTTTTGTGCATAACATCCGTATTTACCTGAATCGAGAGGACATGGCCAAACAAAGTGACGGTTTGGAATATACAAATGGTTTTTTCAGAGGGTATTTTCCAAATTTAGTGTTGCGGCCAGTTCCAAAGTTGCCAACAGTTACGGCCGTGTTTCAGCTATTATAGATCAAAAGTTGGGGGTTTAGTTCTTCATTTCCATGAGATAATTTTATGTATAAATATGTAATCAATATCATTGGATAGGAGGAGGAATATGGGAAAAGAAAAATCAATGTTATAATGTAGGATTTGATCCAGATCTATTGTAATCATTCATTATGATAATACATGTTGGCAGTTTCTTAATTCTAGAGTTGTAAACGTTCATTGTGGAGATCCAGCTCTGCTCAGTGGAGGAAGGGCCCTCTTCCCTGAGCAGATGCTGGTAGTGTTAATTGTAAGTGTGTTATTTGTAGATTTGTTTATTATTTAGTTCATGATTTCATTCAGTAGATTTATCATAGTTGTTTTATTATTTAGTTCATGTTTTTATTCATTAGATTTATCATATTGTTCTCCTGTTAATTCATTTTGATAGATCGTTGGCCAACACAACACTTATTTTAGATTTATGCAATCAGATCTTGTTTCATAGGAATAGATCTTGTTTGAAGTGTGTTTGATTTAGAGTTTGATTTATGAATAGGTTTGAGGTTTGATTTACTTTTAAGAAGGTGTGATCTAGTTTACAAAGAGTTCGATTACATACCAATAGATAACAGTGTCAGGTGGAAATTGTGCTTGCATAGATCTTGCACGATAACTTTGAAATAAAAGACTTCATCAGGTTGATAATTTATGTTTAGCACTCTGCATGTTAAGTTTTAATTAATTGGAATATAGTGGGCACAACATTTTGGCTCCGTTGCCGGGGAAGTTATTAATTGTGCAAAAGTACATTTGACATTGTTTTGTAGATGCATTGTTAAAGTAGGGCATGTAGGTTGCATGATTACATTTCAGTTTATTGAATTTATTTTGAGTGTGGATTTTTTGTCTTTACATTCAGTTTTATTTCAATTTCAATCTTTGGAGCATAAATATTATCGTTCCCCTTAGTGGTGTTGTAAGCACCACCCATTCTACTAACAAGTTGACAGGAACATTCGAAAAAGGAGCCTCAAGATAGCACATGAAGAATCTAATGAAGAGATGGCGGGTAAGAAAGATGCAGAAGTTGTTACCTTCGAATTTCCAATCAGAGATTCGAGAGGAGTGACACCAACAAAAAGAATTCCCCCACATGTTCTACCAAATTTTCACGGTTTGGAAAACGAAGACCCTGATGTATTTTTATTTCAATTTGAAGTACTTTGTAGAGAATATGGTTATTGTGCTAATGATCAAAAGTTGAATGTGTTTCCCCTTACTCTAAAAGGAACAACCCTCCAATGGTTCATGAGCCTCGGGGGGAATTGTATACAAACTTGGGAAGACATGAAACATGTATTCTTGAAAAGGTACCAAGATTATTGCAGGGTCAATGAAGACATCTTCGAAATGACACAAGGAGAAGAAGAGATTCTAGAGGAATACATAGAATGCTTTCAATATAACCTCCAAAGATCCAAACAAAGAAAACTGGGGAAGGAGACCTTAAAAACACTTCTACTCAAGGGAATCCAAGCTAAATATTTAGAAATATTAAATCTGATAGGAACAGGTAATGTATTTCAGTTAGCATATGATGATATTTGTGAGTTATGTAGAAGGTATTCAAGAGGAAACTTCAAGACTGGTGAGAATTCTAAGGAACTTTTATCTTTATTTTTTAAATCTGCTGCAAAAACAAGAGTTTTACAAGTTGAAATCAATAATGTATTTAAAAATCCTAAAGCTGATTCACAATTGGGTGTTTTACAGGATAAGGAAAAGCAAGAGGAAATAAGAGAAGCAAGGGATTTTCTTTTGGATAGTTTGAAATTTGTGGTATATGTGACTTGAATCACTCCACAGATCATTGTCCCTCCTTACGAAGGATGAAAGAAACATATCAAAGAGATCTGGGAGTTGCAGCCAACTCGTTGCAACAGTCATGTCAACCATGGCCTACATTTATGGTTCAAAACTCTATCCATCCATTTCCTTACTTTCATACTCAGTCATTGAATACTTTTCAACCATGGCAGCTGTTGTAGCCTCAATTTAACTCTTACCTACCTTATCCACAAGGTTGGAATGGCATATCTTATGATCACATGGCCACTTTCTCTCATGATGCAACACAACTTGGTCCTTCAATATTGAACTCACAAACCAATCATCTACATCAACCACATCTATCTTCTCATCAAACTCCTTGGTATCCAACACAATTTCCTGTCCAATCCACCCTCCACCCTAACCATAATAAAGAAGTACAGTATGCTTACATTGTTGAACTACAAAATGTTCCTACATTTCCCTCTTGTTCTACCTCATCTACACCATTGCAAAAAGGTTGTGCGTTGTTCCAGTAAATCCATACAAGGCCTGAACATGTTTTAAATCCAATATTTGTAGATGGAGTTTCTTCTAGTATTCAAAAGCAAGCAGACGAGATCAACAAGACACACGTAATATTTGATGGAGAACAGCCATTGGAACCAAAAGCATCATTCACATCATTAGATCCGAAACTCTTATGCATTGAGGAAGATCAGTTTAATAAGGATCTTCATGGTGTAACATCCATGAGCAATCAAGGGAACAAAGACTATATTAAAGCTTGGTTTCAATCTGTCATCGGTCTGCAGCATCATTTCATACTTCACCAATTCTTGGCACCATAATTTCAAGGGAAGTTGATTTCTCATATCCTAGCATTCATAAAGTTATATTTTTCTGTTGGGGGTATGAGCATACTTGAGTCACTTCTTTGAAAGTGGATCCATTGGAAATATGCATACACTTGAACAATTTTTATATTTCCAAGTAGAACAGGGTAGGATAGAATAACAGAATAAAACCATGCTTTTGTTTGTTTTTTTTTATTTTTGAATAAGTATGCTCTCTTCCTGCGCCTTGTTGTGATCTGGAAGATCAAAAAGTAGAAAGATAAGGAATGGGTATGAGATGTTTTCATGAATGCTTTGGAATTGTTGACTATTTGAACAAAATGCTTAAGTCATTTTTTGTCATCAATTTCCCAATTTCAATTTGTCTCTATTTGTTACAAATAAAAATAAAAATATCATGAAAATAAAATTACAGTAATTAGGGAAGGCGAATGAAGGATCCACAGGAAAATGAGTCAATGATTATGGAACCCTTCAAGCTTGAAATTTGGCATGAATTTTTTAGCTGCAACACCTAGCTGTGACAATGAGATGCAACACCCAGTTGTGATTGATTACTCTCAACTGGGACAGTGAGCTGCAACACTAGCTGTGACAGTGAGCTACAACACCCAGCTATGACTGTGCTACAGGTAAAAATTTATGAGTTTGAGATATGTGTGTGTTGCACATCATGATATGTATTTAGTTTTTATTTTCCATAAAAATACACAAGATTTATTTCAACATTATGTCATTGTTTTTAAGAGTTGCAGCTGCGGCTGCAACAGACTGTGTAAGTCAATATAGGTGCTCAATGCTTGAAATTTTTGGTATGTATGTGTTTTATATTTAAATTTACATCATTAAAAACATTCACACCCATTCCGATCACTTTTTGGGGTCAAATTTCATTTATTAAATTTTTGGTGACATTTTAGCTTGAAAATTTTACTAGAACACAGTCGGGACAGTCCATTTTTGGGAGACCAAATGGAATTATTTTTAAAAATATTTACATCTCAAGTATCCCTTTGAATCTAGTTTCCAAAACAATTCGAATTTTTAATATTGGGTATTAAACGAAAACTTTTGGCCAAAATACTAGCAGGGTGTTAAGCAGGCAGCTTAGGAACAGAGCTAAGACAGTCCATTTTTGGATGACTTAATGGAAATATATTGAAAAAATATTTCAATGGTATATTTAAATATTAATCTAGTTTAGAATTCAATTTGAATCACTCCATTTTGATGTCGTACGCAAATTTTATGACCAAAATACCGACTACCTATCACAAATCAGCACTCCTAAAACTCTGTTTTCTAGAATGTTCATTGGATTAATTGACCCATCAATTCTTGTTGGATTCAATACCTGTTTCTAATGGAGATACCTACATGAATATAATTTCATATCCAATTAGAATCACATCAATCTGTTATCAAACGAAAAAGTTAATCCTAAAACCATGACTATTGGTCTAGTCCAGAATTCGAAAAAAAACACATTGTCATGTAGGCTGTTACTGAGTGATTTGGAACATCCTTACATATAATTTTAAAAAAATATTTCTAATAGAAATATACCTATTAATTTACTTTTATTTGGATTTGGAATCACTCAAATTGGACAAGGAACGAAGAAGCTATGATCAGAATACTGTTGGTGATTCTAGATGGACATTGCTCTCCTGCAGGTATAAAATGGATTTTGCTTTGTTCATTTTTCTTTGGATTTGTTTTATATGTAATTGCTTGTGTTTTTTTTTTTCATAAGTGTTGGGTGAAGAGAGACCGATCATCTCTCTTCTTCCATCATCTCATGTTTTATTGCAGGCAAGTGCTAGGTTTTTGCAGGTCCTTGGAAGAAAAAGGTCAATACATGCACGCGTGACTCTTGAAGAATTTTTCTCAATTTGTAAATGGATTGAGCACATAAAAAAATGGAGAGATTGATGTGCAAACCATACATATTCCAATGTTTCTGAATTCAAGTCTCATTGCTACATGCCAAGAATCCTTTTCAGACACGTGTCATCCCAATTGTTGCCGAAACAAACCCCTCAAGAAGCCAATTGCACTATGGTAGATTCATTCACCCTCCTCATTTCAAAACCCTAAAAATCCATTCATGTCGAAGTCTCATTTTCCACTGCTTATGTAGTCACCATAACTGTTTTATTTCCCATCACTACTACATCATGACTTCACATATACTTTCCACTTTTGAGTTTCATGTTGGTTCTATTTTTCACTATGATTCTTCATAATCATTTATATTGTACTCGTATTGGATGATGTGGAATTCATTAAGGTCCATCTTTCAATGGTCTTGTACCATCGACTCCGACACATCATCTGGGATTAAGATTAGAGTTTTTATAGTGCCCTGGTATATGCATGAATCAATGGCATATTTCCTTTTTGTTAATCATGGGGATTCATCAATGCCTCTTGATTGACAAATCTTGCAGGTGACTCGACTCCAGCACATCCATTCATACCTGTCAAGATGCACTAAGGTAATTTAGAGCTCACTGTCATCAAAGGTGAGTTGCTTCACATTGGTTAATGGCATACATTAATGGCTGATAATCCAATGATTTCTTTCCATGCTCGACTTCAGCACATTCATTCGCATGGTAAGAATTGTACCTCGGTTTGTAGCAGTTGAAGATTATTTGATCTAATGGTTTCAATAGTGACTTGCAGCATCATTTGTTTCACTAGTTTTGCAATTACTTTCCATTTTCATTTCAGTAGTTGATTTTCAGAATAAGAGAATGGGCTTTCTACTTCTATGGTAGAATTTCTCCTCATCAATTGTCTCAGCAATTAGTCTGACATGCAACCAGCATAACATCATGGATCAAATTCAGTCTCATCTAGTTTCAGCTCTCATATACATATGTCTCAGCATCAGATCGGCCTACTTAGCTCCAGCATACACCAGTCCATTCATGTCAACCAAGGCTTCCATGGAGGTAAAACTTGAGGTAAAATGGCATGATTTTTTGATTTATTAAAGATTTAGAGAAATGTCATGAAGAACCACTAAGCATTAGCCATTTCCATTTTCTATATAGCATTTTATGTCCATCCATTTCCATCATTTCCCACTCAATTCTAACACTTCATCATTCATACACATCTACTTCAAAGTCCTACCCAACATCTCACCAACCCAACTGACAAAGCATGAAAACAATCAAAGGATACCTTATTGTTGTCACACAAGAACCAACAATAGGAAGTCTTGTTGCTGCCACACAAGAACTAGCAGTAAAAAAAAAGAATCCTTGATGCTTCCACACAAGAACCAGCAGTAAGAAATGGTGCTTTGTTGCCATATAAAAATAGTGAGGAGAAATAAAGTAGCTGAAACACGTCTTGAAAGAGAAGGATAGGTTGGACACAAGAACCTACAACATAAAAAGTTGATGTAGAAGCCATTCCTTCTCAAGAGTATGCTATCACACAAGCACGATGGAAAACAAAGGCATGATTTATTTGATTTGTTTGCTTTGTTCAGTGGTGCACATGATGGTTCACATCTTCATAAGTCAAAATTATTGATAGCCACATTTTATATGGTATATGGATTTTCCACCATCTTATACATATGGTATCTTTACCATCCACTAATGCATACATTGGTTTTAGCAATCATGAGCATGATACATGCACAATGGAAATCCTGTAGCAGCCTTTTCAAGGTCTGATGTGAAGTTTATCTCAGCAGCATGAAGGTAATGATTACTCCCAGCATTGGTCATTTGTCAAGGTTTACAGAATTTTTGAAATGAGTTTGATTGTTGTGGAATGTGCAAAAGAATGTGTGGCATCTCATTCAATGAATAGTCCTGTAGCATTGGCATGGCTTTAATGGTCAATAAAACACGGTTGCCTCTATTTACAAGTATAAAGGAAGTTTTCTAATGATCTGGGCATTTTTGTTCTAAAACAAACACATGCTGCCATATAACAGGGTATGAAACAAGGGTAGTTGATTTGTTCTTCCCGCGCTCTAAAAAGAAATTTGATCATTTTAATGCTGCATTCAGTTTCTCTATTCATTCATATATCATTTCATGCTCATCATTTTGAGGATTCAGTTGGTGTGCCAATTGTTGGAGATCATTGGTAATAATAATAAGTGGTTTTCTTTCAAAATCACAAAGAGAAAATATGAAGAAATGATTACACACTTGGGTTGAAGTTAGTTTTAATAAGCATGAGTACATGATGTATCCTCATATGGTTATTTACAACTAAGATGACAACTCTTCTTTTGCATGAGGACATGCGACATATTCAGTTTGGGGGAGTGGTTTTTGACATTCTTTGTGCATACTGATTTTTATTCTATTACAGCTTACAAAAGGGCAGAAATTGAAGTGGGAATATATTCCAAAAGGTGATCTGGGTCTTCATGAAATTTGGTGAGTAGATGCACCAAGGAAATATGAACAATACCTCAAAGTTTAGTTGCAACACACTTTTTCATGTTCATCTACAAAAAGTGCAGAATTTGATTTGAGCATATATTTAAATGGGTAAGGTGGATTTTCACAAAACTTGGACAGGGAATGAATAACATCAGGATGAACAAACATGGCAAGTTTCAGCTCAATCCAGTGTACTATTTTCGAGAAAATGACCATCATCACCTATAGCCAATTCGTATTTTTCTCAAAATTCGTGATGTGGGTTTTTGTAATTTTTGGTGTGGAGATGCATTAGAATGGTAATTACTAGCTTGAAAACTTTCATCCCAATCCAGTTTGTATTTTGTGAAATATTGGTTCAGGAAGTTTAGCTGCAACACATTTTTATTCATGTTCATCTACAAAAGTGCAGAAATTGAAATGAGCATATATTTCAATTGGTAAGTTGGCTTCTCATGATTTTTGGATAGGACGTGCATAATACCAAGATTAATAATCCTAACAATTTTCATCCCAATCCAATGTATGGTTTTTGAGAAAATGGCCATAATAACCTACAGCCAATTTGCATTTTTCTCGAAATCCGTGATGTGGGTTTCTTTGATTTTTGGTGTGTAGGTGCATTGGACTAATATAAACTTGCCTGAAAAATTTTAGCCGAACCTAGTTCGTCATTTGGAAGAAAATGACTTTGGAAGTTTTTTTGTTCAAAAGGCTACAACACCGTAAAATATGGCCATTTTCATGTTCCGTTCAGCTGCAACTCCATTTTCCATTCCATTCTATTCAGCTACAACTCTGTTCAGCTGCGACTCCATCTTCCATTCTGTTCAGCTGCGACTCCATTTTCTGTTTCATTCATCTGTTCAGTTGCAACTCCATTTTCCGTTCTGTTCAGCTGTGACTCCATTTTCCGTTTCGTTCATCTGTTCAACTGCAACTTCGTTTTCTGTTCTGTTCAGCTGTGACTCTGCCAAATTTGCCACTAAATTTAGCGCTATTTGGGCTGCGACTCCGCCAAAATGTTCGCTAAAACCTTCGCCAAATTCTCTGCTAAAAAACAAATATAATAAAACAAAATTAAAAAAATAAAAATAAGCTGTGACTTCGCCAAATTTCTACTAAATCCTCCGCTAAGTGACTCTGCCAATTTCTGTTAAACTCTCCATTTCTTCTGGCTGCAATTGTGTGAATCGTAAAATGAAGGAACAAGTGAATGAGTTCTTCTAGTTGGATGCTACACAAGTATTGGGTTGCATGAGGACATGCAACAAGTTCAGTGTGGGGGAGATGTTGGGCCTTGGAATTGTCCATTTTTCCACCACTTATCAACATATATTTCATCCATTTTCTTCCCATTATCTCTCATTTATCATTCCGTTTTCCATCCATTTGTTGTAACTCTACATAAAATAGCATACTACCTCCATTGATGTTTTAAGTGGTTAATAATGATTATTTTCCTTTATCTTTGATGAATTGAAGACTATTATGCATAATTTTACTAATGATGGTTTGTGGAGTGATTTGTCACATACAGGACGCTCATAGACAGCTGTTACAGCCTTAACCGAAAATGCATGCCACATAAGACCACCTTGATTCGCGTCTCAATTTGTGGGAAGCTGGAAATGAATCTCAAAAATCCGAGCCATGAGTTTTGTGCATAACATCCTCATTTACCAGACTCATGAGGACATGGCCAAACAAAGTGACGGTTTGGGATATAAATATGGTTCTTTGAGAGGGTATTTTCCATATTTGGTGTTGCGGCCGGTTCCAAAGTTGCCAGCAGTTACGACCGTGTTTCAGCTGTTACAGATCACAAGTTGGGGGTTCAGTTCTTCATTTCCATGAGATAATTTTATATATAAATATGTAATCAATCTCATTGGATAGGAGGAGGAAGATGGGGAAAGAAAAATCAATGTTATGATGTAGGATTTGATCCATATCTATTGTAATCATTCATTATGATAATACATGCTGGTAGTTTCTTAATTCTAGAGTTGTAGACATTCATTGTGGAGATCCAGCTCTGCTTAGTCGAGGAAGGGCCCTCTTCCCTGAGCAGATGCTGGTAGTGTTAATTGTAAGTGTGTTATTTGTAGATTTGTTTATTATTTAGTTCATGCTTTCATTCAGTAGATTTATCATAGTTGTTTTATTATTTAGTTCATGTTTTTATTCATTAGATTTATCATAGTGTTCTCCTATTAATTTATTTTGATAGATCGTTGGCCAACACAACACTTATTTTAGATTTATACAATCAGATCTTGTTTCATAGGAATAGATCTTGTTTGAAGTGTGTTCGATTTATAGTTTTATTTACAAATAGGTTTGAGGTTTGATTTAATTTCAAGAAGGTGTGATCTGGTTTACAAAGAGTTCGATTACATACCAATAGATAATAGTGTCAGGTAGAAATTGTGCTTGCATAGATCTTGCACGATAACTTTGAAATAAAAGACTTCCTTGGGTTGATAATTTATGTTTAGCACTATGCATGTTCTGTTTTAATTAATTGGAATATAGTGGGCACAACAGAAACTACAGCACGATAAACCCAGGCGTTGGGGCAAACTGGAACAAGAATAATACTCATGGCCGCCATGAAAATCTTGCAGAGCAGCCCGAAGGCCAGAATGAACTACGGAGGAAGAATAGCAAAGGGTTAGGGTTGCATTGGTTTTATATCTCCAATACATGGACAGGAGGTGACCACGTGCCCTCAATAATTCAAACCATGCATGGGTCGAGTTCTATAGTCACTTGTGTTTCAAATAGTTCCAATCATTTACACATGATTCTCATCAAATAATGCATAAAATTATAATGTATGCCTTTATTTATCACATCGTAAATTATATGTATTTCTTATCATAATGTTTGATAGCTCATCATTGGCGTTTGGGTAACAATGTTAAGTTAACGTTGACCTAATGAAAAGGTGATAACCATTTAAACATTGGTAAATCCTGAAATCGACCATGCTTACAACAAGTAGGCTTATATAATTACATAACCATGATAAGTATGTATATATTTAATCCAAACTCATCACTTATAAACCAACAAATCGAATGGTTTTAATTTATGAAATTGAATAAAGTTGGATAGCATAGTAAAAGAATATATTCATAAATTCTTTTACAAAGTTCAATTTTGGTTTAGACTTTCATAGACACTGGTTGTTTCTCAACTTGTCAATTGCTAGTAATTTACCATGATTATTTATTTGGTAAGATAATTTTGTGATTATACAAGATAGCTTGTACTTAGCATAGGATAGAATGTTGATCTTTATAGAAATATCTATCTTGAAAGTTGTTATAGACAGTAACTTAATGTAAGAAAGGCCTTATAGTAATAATAAGAATTGCAATGGAATAATCCTACTCAAGTCCATAATCATTGGAACAACATGGATTGACTTAGATTTAAAAAGTGAAGGAAAACAGTATTCCATGTGAAACAATGAAGTTGGTTTTACACTAATCAAGCTTATAATATCAAGAAGTTTCACGGGCACTAAGTTTCCCTATAGAATGTAAATATCAATCAGCTTGGTACTCAAGTAATTAATACGATAATGTATATGATACAATAGTACATGTAGTACGACATTGACGAGGAAGCTAATAACCTGTTAATGAGCAATTGATTTATACATATAAGTCATAGGTTGATACTTACCATAACTAGCAAGTTAAAAATGAAATCAAATTTTATATTCTAATGAGAATCTTACTATCAGTATTGATAGAAGATCTTCCATGTACAAAAACCAATAGAACAATAAGTATAACATTTGCAAGATAAGCATGATAAAATAGAATTTAATATGCGACATAGAATACGAGCTTAGAGTCACAATAAGTATCGTTGATGTCACTAAGTTAGATAAAGAAAGGAACTCTTTTATTTAAAATTTGCTTACAAAGAAAAACTGGAGAAAACAAACTACTTTACCTCATTGAAGTTGCTTGGAATTTATCTGTCACATGCCCCAATTTTGCAAAAATAATATTATCTTATTTGATTTTACTTAAAACATTATGTTAAATTTTATGCTAAGTTGTAATTAATGACTTTGCAGAGTCAAGGATATTGAATGTAATTCTGAATATTTTAATTATAAATAAATAAAAGTGGAGACAACAACTTAGGAGAGCTGTTAAAAGAGTGTTTACTGGTCAAGTTGGTGGAGGAGACTGGGTGGAGAGCAAACAGACATGTGCTAGCATCCTCAAACACTTCCAAGTGTTGCAAGTGGCAACCTCCCTACATTTGGCATCATGATCCCCCAAGAAAGTGGGATCAAAGCAGGTGGCTCAATTAATGAACACTGACCCAAAAGACCTAGGCAATCTTTATAAAAATGCCCATTGAAGAGAGATGAGGCTGCTCATTTTTCTAGAGAGGTATTCACTCAGGTGAATGTACTTCAGAGAAATTAAATGGTGAGAGAATTTTTGGAAAGAGTTTCAGGGGTTAACTGCTAAGTGATCTAGTGCAGCTTTGCAGCTGAAGGATCTTACTGCTGAGTGCAGAGTAATTACTGAGTCATTGGACTAGTCTATGTTGCATGCTCCACCAGTTCTTAGCCAAAAGACCAGGAACAGGCTCGAGGGTCCTGAGGAGACGTTGTTTGAGCGCTCTCTAGGAGTTGGTAGGGAGGAATGGCCTCCTAACATTGTTGTTGTCCAGCTTAATCAGGTTCTACATTCTTTTTGTTTTACTGTGTTAAATGGTTAAATGTGAGTCTGACTGATTAATGAATGTTAAATGTTTAGTGGTGAACTGTTATAGTTAGTAATATTTTAGTATATTGAAGGAAAGAATCTAAAATAGATGAAAAATAATTCTAACCTGTGTTTTTCCACATCTGGAAGGACCAGACCGTACTCCAACACAGACAGTGTATTTAAAATAGATGAAGGACATGATAGGAATCTGAAATGAATAGGTGTATTATAAAATTCATAATATCAGAGTGTTTTATTTCTGTATGTAGATTTTTATGAAGAAAGAATAATGACCTGTTTATCCATGTTTATCGTTTAACTAGCTTATTTATGTAATTATACTGGAAAAGAAAGAGCAATAACTCAGCACAGGTAGAAGGATCATTATTTTAGTAAAAATACTCTAATAGAAAATAAGTTATGCTTACACACAGTGCATTATTCTTTTTATTGAATTTAAAACATGCAGGAGGGTAAACTGTGTTATGCTTTATACATATATTCTCTGTATTTTACATAATAACCTGATGCTTATGCAGTAGAATAAATACAGCTAAACTACTTGTTTACTTTCAGTTCAATAAAAGTATAAATTAATAAGTATATAGTTTATTTAGTAATCATAATAGTCTAAGACTAACAGATACTATTAACTCAGGAAATTATATGAAAAAAAATTATGA
>LPNX010802161.1:0-50878 GCA_001517045.1 Pseudotsuga menziesii | reverse complement strand
ACAGAAGCAATTCGAGAAATTTCATTATATAAAAATAATAACAATAACTTAAGCATTACATGTCTTTACAAGTAACAAAAACTTAATTATATAAATTAAAAGGAATTATTCAAAACCAGGGTTTCATAAATGAAACCCTAGCTCGAAATTACTGAGCTTGTAAGTAAAACAATATTATATTATGATTGAGTGACAGTCATCAAGCCACTAATAATATTGTCACGCAAACAATTAAAACACAGTAAAATTATTATTTACACAGTCGAATAGGGTACAAACCCTAAAGTTCATAGAGTCATATTAATGGCTTAAAGATAAACTGAGTCCGAGCTCAAGGAAAACCCTTACGCCTTTAAAAGAAAATTGTATATTGTTTAACAAGCTGAGAAGACTTTAACTTAAACAGAGTTTACAAACCAGCTTAAAGACGATGCACCCATAATGTAATATGGGGTTTTAAAATCAAAAGACATCAGACCAAGTATCAACTTTGGTAAAAACATGAGGATTAAGCATTTACAAGTCACGGCTTGAACCAGAGTTACCCTGCTATAAGCGAGGGTTTAAAACCAAAAACCAAAACTAATTAATTGAAGGACAACAACTCAAGACTAGGTAGAAACCTACACAGTAACTTCTTCCAACTGTCACTTCCCCCTAAGGTCTGCATAAGCGGGAGAGCCATTTAGTAACCAAGGCTTACCCATAAACTGTACATCGTTCCAATTGTGAAGAGTTTCCTTCCAAAGGTTATGCGTACTGCCACCTGTAAAATGGAAAGCAAAATATAATCAAAAAATTTTACATAAAACTGAAACTGTAATTGCTTATAGTTTACAATTTCAAAATAACGATGCATACCTGTAACGTGGAATATTGGGGTTAAGAAGGAGACAGAACGGCACCACGAGCACAACAACTATCGCATTCACATAAGAAGGGGCAGTTTAATGTGAGTTCCATCCACATTGACAACTGGAGAAAGAGCAAGCCAAGGCAGTGGCAAAAACCACAACTTCAACACTTTAACTATCAATTGTGTAAAAACAATCTTCATGCACAGCAAAGTGTCTGCAGAAAACTATTCATTCACGAGCTATGACTTTTATCTCTCACTCTAAACAACAGCTCTTCAAAGGTAATGCACGGACAAAGGAGCTGGAGGTAAGTAACTGTGAGCCCTCAATGGCCGCAGTAAACCCCAAACTATGCAGAGACCGAAACCCTCACTGAAGCAATGAAGTTTAGGGTTGAAAGGTAGGGATTTTAAATCATGATTTTCATGGTGAGGAGAGCTCCACATATACCTAAATATTTTCGCTTCACAGTGGGTTCTTTTATATAGTCACCACTGCATTCAGACAAACCCAATAATTGATAATCAATTACCATATGTATGTAATGATATTATATTATAACATTAGGTCAATACCATATCATTGCCAAACAAGTCAAACCTTGATTTTGAACAAGTGTTATACCAACGATTAAATATAATGTTTAACCTTATAAATAGCTTGGGTAAAGAACCAAGTTGCATATGAATTCGATGCCCTTGTTCTCAAAAGCTTGTTTATGAATTCAATGCCAATAATGTAAGGATTCTTATAACTTTCCATAATCAAACTTGTAAGGAAAAGAGTAAGAGGTTAGTTTAAGCTTGAACATGTTTGAAATTGCTTAAAATAATTTGGTATTATATTCATGAGCTATGAATGGTTAAGTCATAAGAATAGAATTAAACTAATATGGTGTATAAAGATATAATAACACTTATACACAAAAATAGTTCCTTCACTCAAAAAGGAATCTACAATACTAGATGTAGGATATAAATATATAAGTACATGATCATGGAACTTCATAATATTTGCCAATTTCTAAGATGAAGTTAAAATTTTGGAGTTAGAATAGTAAACTCTTTAGTATTGTATTGCATCTTACTCACATATAAACAAATATTAGGGTAATGTGAAATTGTCATATTATGTCGTTCATGACGATAATGGAATTTCCAACCACGATCTTGATGATTTACATGTTGAGGATATCTCATAAACTACAAGCGATGTTAAGCTGATAATTAACCATGTTGAGTCCTAATTGGAACAAAATTAAGAAGAATACTTTAGTCTTATGTTCCGAAGGACTTAGGTCCATTTATAAAATGATAAGCAGTGCTTAATTTATTATGATGGTAATAGCAATAGACTCTTATCTAAGAAAGAGTTATGAAATATTATCTTAAGCTCTTCTATAACTGGAAATCAATTAGAGTAAAGATAAAAGGAAAGTTTCTATCTATCTTAAATATTTTACTGACAATAGACAAACAGTAGGGAGACATTAATAACCTCTACGAAACAAGGATGAAGTAAAATAATATGGTTTTACAAGTAAAAGAAACATTACTTTACCTTGCAAATTCTTGAGTCTTCTAAATAGAACTTTTACTCTAGCACTATATTCTACGCTAAGAGAAACTATATCTAATATATCGCCTTAATAAACTTTGACTGGGTCAAAATTTACCTGTCAAGCCTGTAAAGATTCATAAAATCCAGATACGTTAGCAATCGCTAAGTAATCCCCAGCTAGAAAATGACTCGTCACCTACTTGACATTCAAACCATCAGTACAACTAAATATTTGAATGCAAATTACTCACATCAAATATCAAATTTAAACTGCATTAATATATATGCGTTAAAGTTAACGAACACTTTTATTATCTATTTCCTTTCTCCTATTAGCTGCTAGTGGTTATCTAACTGCAACTGTTAGCATTTTATGTTATCTCAAAAATTTTAAATTTTTGTGAAAATTTGGAGTTTTGACATGTGGTATCAGAGCACAAGGTTCAAACACTAGACCTTGATGAAGCCCATCTAGCTTCTATGAAATAGTAAATTGAATTATTATGCTGATGTATTTTTTTTTCTTCTAAATGTTATTCAATAGAGAAGTTGTTCCGAAGTTTAACAAACAGGTATGGAAAAGCTCGAAGAATATGTAGAGGAGGAATCTCTAGTTACTAAACCAGGAAACTTACCAAGAGATCCTATACCAAAGGACTTAACTACCAATTCCTCAGAACTATTACAAACTGTAAAAGACCTAAAATCTGAAATGGAGTCTGTAAAATGAGAGAATGAAAGGATTCTGAGGGCTCATGAGGAGCTGAATCAGATCCTAACAGAAAGGTTTCAAACTGAGGGTAGGGGTAGAAGAACTGAATCAGAAGATACAAGTCATCAACGTAAATCTAAAAAGATAAAACATACTAAAACTGAAAGTATTTCATCTTCAGAGGTGTTTGGTGAACAACAAAATTACCATTCTACTAGTGATAGTAGTGATGATAACCAGTGCGCTAAAAAGAGGAAATACAAACCTTATGAGGAAATTTCTGGGGAATTCAAAAATATAAAACCACCAACTTTCAATGGAGAGACTGAGAAGGGGGAGGAAGCAGAATCCTGGTTATCTGGGATGAAGAAGTACTTCCAAATATATAACTATTCTAGCCAGTTAAAGGCTATAATGGCTATATACAACCTCTTAGGAAAAGCTGACATTTGGTGGAAAGACTTGAAGAGAGTTAAAGGAATAAAAGAGAAAAATGTAAACTAGAGTACCTTTAAGAGGTATTTTAAAAACAAATTTTTGTCTGAGCAATATTATGAGGAGAGAGCAAAAGAATTTTATGAGCTGAAATTAGGATCAATGACAATGAAAGATCTAAACAGTAAGTTTTTGATTCTACTTAGGTATGTGCCATACCTTATAGATGAAAAACCAAAGGTACAACAATTCCTTAGCTGTCTACCTTATCATATTAAGGACAGGATTGAATATGAGAATCCAAATACTTTGGAAGAATCTATGAGGAAAGCTAACTTATGTTTTAAATAGAATCGAAAGAAGGAAAGTTTAGCCAACTGGAAAGCCAAGAAAAATAATAATCAGTATGAACAAAAGAAGAAGTATTTTGTGCCCAATAGAAATTCTAAGAACAATAAGGCCAGAAATTATCCTAATAATAATAATTTACAAGGAAATAAGAATAATCCTCCAAACAATCAGAATAATTCCAAGGGTAAAGAATTGGTTAATAATCATGGTAATTATACCAAGAACTTTGAGCGCAAAGAACCTATAAAGTGTTGGGAGTGTAATGGCCCACACTATGCTTCAGTCTATCCTAATTGGAAAAATATTGTCAGTAATATTCATACCATACAGGAGGAGATGACTGTTGGAGAATTAGCAAGGACGATGGCCAGAATCAACGCAGCCTTGGAGAATCGACAAGTAGAATATCAAACTTCCATGGTGGAAGTAGAAGGTATGATAAATCAAACCTCTGTAACTATTTTAATTAATCCTGGAGCTAGTCTCAGTTATATTGCACCTAAAATGGTAGAAAAATGTAAGTTACCTATTGAAAAATTTGAGAATTCTTGGTTGTTTCAGTTAGCCACTGGTGCTAAAAAAAAGGTAACTTGTTTTGTAAAGGAATGTGCTGTAGTTATGGATCATTTTTAAACTATTGTAAAACTTAATGTATTGCCTCTTGGTTCTTATGATTTACTAATTGGTATGGACTGGTTAAAACAACATAGGGTAATTTTAAATTGTTATGATAAAACCTTCACATGTTTAAACAATGATGGAAAACCAGTAAGTGTAAAAGGAATCCCTAGAAAAACCACCATAAGGCAGATTTCTGCTCTATAGCTTAAGAGAGCTGTTAGGAAGGGATGTAAAGCCTATGCATTAACAATAACTGATGAGGAGAGCCTAATTAAGATAGATAAGTTAAAATTGGAATACATACTAGTCTTAAGAGAATATGTTGATGTATTCCCTTAAGAAATTCTGGGACTACCTCCGAAAAAAGAATTGGATTTCACCATTGAGCTGGTACCTGGTGCAGTACCTAGCTCAAAGGACCTTTATCGAATGAACATACTTGAACTTAATGAATTAAAGTCTCAATTAAAAGAACTAATTGATAAAAAGTATATTCTACCTAGTGTGTCTCCCTGGGGGGCACCTATCATCTTCATTATGAAAAAGGACGGAACCATGCGACTTTGCATAGATTACCGTCAGTTGAATAAGATGACCATTAAAAATCGATATCCGTTGCCCCACATAGATGATCTATTTGATCAACTACGTGGAGCCACGGTGTTTTAGAAAATAGATTTAAGGTCTGGATATCATCAAGTTAGGATTAAAGATGAAGACATTTTTAAGACAACTTTCAGAACCAGATATTGCCATTACAAGTTTGTCGTTATGCCATTTGGACTTACTAATGCCCTAGCTATTTTCATGTGTTTAATGAACAATGTCATTCATAAGTATCTTGATAAGTTTGTAGTCGTGTTTATCGATGATATATTAATCTATTCAAAAACTTAAGAAGAACATAAAGAACATTTAAAAATTATTTTGCAAGAGTTACGAGATCATCTCCTCTTTGCAAAGTTTAGTAAATGTGATTTCTTCAAGGATAAGATTCAGTATTTAGGTCATGTGGTGACCAAGGAAGGGATTTTAGTAGATCCCGAAAATATAAAAGTAATCGAAGATTGGCCGATTCCTAAGGATGTAACGAATGTTCGATCTTTCATGGGAATTACCAGTTACTACCGAAGATTCATTGAAGTCTTTTCGAGGATTGTGAATTCGATAACTTCTTTACAGAAGAAAGGAAAGAAGTTTGATTGGAACCAAAAATGTGAGGAAAGATTTAAAAAGTTAAAAACTTTATTAACCAACGCACATATTTTAAGAATAGTTGATCCTAATAAAGAATTTGTAGTGTGCACTAATGCCTACAATGATGGCTTAGGTGGTGTTTTGACTCAAGAAGGGCATGTCATTGCCTATGAGTCAAGAAAGTTAAAAATTCATGAAAAGAATTATGCAACTTACGATCTGGAATTAGCAGATGTTATACATGCTTTAAAAATGTGGCGACGTCACCTAATTGGCAGAAAAATTATTTTAATGACTGATAATAAAGGATTGAAGTATCTGTTAGATTAGCCTAATCTAAATGCCAGACAAGCTAGGTGGTTAGCTTTCTTAAGCGAGTATGATTTTGAAATTCAGCACATTAAAGGTAAAGGAAATAAAGTTGTTTATGCATTAAGTAGGAATGCAAGGCTAAATTTTGCAGTAGCTATCAGCACTTATGCTACAGATTTGGATGAACAGCTTAAAGAAGGAATAGAACAAGATGAAATTTACCAAAGTTTACAAGCTAAAAATAAAGAAAATCCAACAGAAAGCTTAAGTAAAGGATACAGTTGAAATGCAAAAAAAAAATTATTATATAAAGACAGAATGTATGTACCTAACATACCTAAAGTTAAGCTATTAATTCTGGATGAAATTCATAAAACTCCATACTCAGGTCATCCAGGCTATCAAAAGACTATAACTATGTTAAGAAAAGAATATTTTTGGCCAAATATGAAGAGTGAAGTAGCAGAATATATTGCTTAGTGTTTTGAATGTCAGCAAGTGAAAACTGAACATCAACACCCAACTGGATTACTTCAGCCATTACCCATTCCTAGTTGGAAATGGGAGATAATTAGTCTCGATTTTATTACTGGACTGCCTAGAAATCTGAATCTGAATGATTCCATCATGGTAGTAGTTGATAATTTAAGTAAAGAAGCTCACTTTATACATGTTAAAACTACATATAAAGCTGCAAACTTAGCTGATATTTTTCTAAAACAGATTTTTCGATTACATGGAATACCGAAAGAAATAATCTCAGATAGAGATCCTAAATTTACAAGAAACTTTTGGAAGTCTTTGTTTAAAGGGTTAAACACTACATTAAATTTTAGTTCTTCTTTCCATCCTCAAACAGATGGACAAATTGAAGGGGTAAACCAAGTACTGGAAGATTTATTAAGAATGTATGTAAAAGACCAGCCAGGTAAATGGGAGGATTATTTGCATCTGGAATTTGCTTATAATAATAATTATTAGACATCAGCCAGATTTAGTCCTTTTGAAATTTCGTATGGAAGGAAATGTAATACTCCTATCTCTTGGATTAATCCGATGGATAGACTAGTATTAGGTCCTGAATTTTTAAAGGACATGGAGGAAACTGTAAAACAGGTGCAGGTAATCTGAAAGTTGCGTAGGATTGGCAGAAAATTCAAGCAAACTTAAAAATAACACCAAAGGAGTTTCAAGTAGGTGAACATGTGTTCATCAAGGTGAGGCCCAAAAATATCTCTCTGATATTGGGGAGTTGTGCAAAGTTACCACCTCGTTACTATGGTCCATTTGAAATTTTGTCCAGGATTGGACAAGTACCTTATCAATTAGCATTACCACCTAATTTAAGAGTACATAATGTTTTTCACATTTCTATATTAAATAAATATGTTCATGATGCTACTCATGTTGTTAACTGGAATGATATATAGGTGGAACCAGAAGGAGATTTTCTGATGGAACCGGACTGTATCCTCGGGCAGAGGGAGATCACACTTCGAAACCACACCATTGGACAAGTGAAGGTGCAATGGAAGCACCTTAGTCCAGAGGAAGCCACCTGGGAATTGGAAATTAATATGCGAGATGCATATCCAAATTCTGTTCCAGGGGAATTCTGAGGATGAAGAATAAATAACATTGAGGACGATGTTATGTTCTAAGGGGGTGTGTATGTCGCATGCCCCAATTTTGCAAAAATAATATTATCTTACTTGATTTTATTTAAGACATTATGTTAAATTTTATGTTAAGTTGTAATAGATGACTCAGCAGAGTCAAGGATATTGAATGTAATTCTGAATATTTTAATTATAAATAAATAAAAGTGGAGACAACAGCTTAGGAGAGCTGTTAAAAAAGTGTTTACTGGTCAAGTAGGTGGAGGAGACTAGGTGGAGAGAAAACAAACATGTGGCAGCATCCTCAAACACTTCCAACTGTTGCAGGTGGAAACCTCCCTACATTTGGGGTCATGATTCCCCAAGAAAGTGGGATCAGAGCAAATGGCTCAATTAATGACAACTAAACCAAAAGACCTAGGCAATATTTATAAAAATGCCCATTGAAGAGAGTTGCGGCTGCTCATTTTTCTAGAGAGGTATTCATTCAGGTGAATGTACTTCAGATAAATTCAATGGTGAGGGAATTTGTGGAAAGAGTTTGAGGGGTTAATTGCTAAGTGATCTAGTGCATCTTTTCAGCTGAATGATATTACTGCTAAGTGCAGAGTAATTACTGAGTCATTAGACTAGTCTGTGTTGCATGCTCCACCAGTTCTCAGCCAAAAGACCAGGAATAGGCTTGGGGGTCCCGGGGAGACATTGTTTGAGCACTCTATAGGAGTTGGTAGGGAGAAACGGCCTCCTAACGCTATTGTTGTCTAGCTTAATTAGGTTCTACATTCTTTTTGTTTTACTATGTTAAATGGTTAAATGTGAGTCTGACTGATTAATGAATGTTAAATGTTTAGTGGTGAACTATTATAGTTAGTGATCTTTTAGTATATTGAAGAAAATAATCTGAAATAGATGAAAAATAATTTTAACCTGTGTTTTCCACATCTGGAAGGACCAGACCGTACTCTAGTACATGTAGTGTATTTAAAATAGATGAAGGACATGATAGGAATCTGAAATGAATAGGTGTATTATAAAATTCATAATATCAGAGTGTTTTATTTCTGTATGTAGATTTTTATGAAGAAAGAATAATGACCTGTTAATCCATGTTTATCGTTTAACTAGCTTATTTATGTAAGTATACTAGAAAAGAAAGAGCAATAACTTAGAACATGTAGAAGGATCATTATTTTAGTAAAATTACTCTAATAGAAAATAGGTTATGCTTACACACAGTACATTATTCTTTTTATTGAATTTAAAACATGCAGGAGGGTAAACTGTGTTATGCTTTATACATATCTTCTCTGTATCTTACTTAATAACCTGATGCTTATGCAGTAGAATAAATACAGCTAAACTACTTGTTTACTTTCAGTTCAATAAAAGTATAAATTAATAAGTATATAGTTTATTTAGTAATCATAATAGTCTAAGACTAACAGATACTATTAACTCAGGAAATTATATGAAAAATAATTATGATATTAAGAAGAAATTATTTAAAATATCTAAGTTCAACTATCAATTTCTTTTTACCTTTTCAATAGATAAACAACGGGAATACGATAATAACCAACTTATACATAAATGTATATTTATAAACAAACTGTTTCTTTTAAATTTTACAAATAGGATATACATGTAAAAAAGTATCTATGGGGTCGAAACCCTTTATTGATTTCTTTATTTTAATAATATGAAAATAGTAAGTTATAACTCTAGTATTTGAAGCATTAATATTAAACAAAATTGAACTAATGAAGACTGGTTACAGTCTTATGACAATATATATATACAGAAGCAATTCAATAAATTTCATTATATAAAAATAATAACAATAACTTAAGCATTACATGTCTTTACAAGTAACAAAAACTTAATTAAATAAATTAAAAGGAATTATTGAAAATCAGGGTTTCATAAAGGAAACCCTAGCTCGAAATTACTGAGCTTGTAAGTAAAACAATATTATATTATCACTGAGTGTTAGTCATCAAGCCACTAATAATATTTTCACGCAAACAATTAAAACACAGTAAAATTATTATTTACACAGTCGAATAGGGTACAAACCCTAAAGTTCACAGAGTCATATTAATGGCTTAAAGATAAACTGAGTCCGAGCTCAAGGAAAAACCTTACGCCTTTAAAAGAAAACTATATATTATTTAACAGGCCGAGAAGGATTTAACTTAAACAGAGTTTACAAACCAGCTTAAAGCCGGCACACCCATAATGTAATATAGGGTTTTAAAATCAAAAGACATCAGACCAAGTATCAGCTTTGGTAAAAACATGAGGATTAAGCATTGACAAGTCACGGCTTGAGCCAGAGTTACCCTGCTGTAAGCGAGGGTTTAAAACCAAAAACCAAAACTAATTAATTGAAGGACAACAATGCAAGACTCGGTAGAAACCTACGCAGTAACTTCTTCAAACTATAACTTCCCCCTAAGGTCTGCAGAAGCATAGGAGCCATTTGGTAACCAAGGCTTACCCGTAAACTATACACCGATCCAATTGCGAAGAGTTTCCTTCCAAAGGTTATGTGTACTATCACCTGCAAAATGGAAAGCAAAATATAATCAAAAACTTTTCCATAAACCTGGAACTGTAATTGCTTATAGTTTACAATTTCTAAATAATGATGCATACTTGTAACGTGGAAAACTAGGGTTAAGAAGGAGACAGATCAGCACCACGAGCACAACAACGATCGCGTTCACCTGAGAAGCGGCAGCTGAATTTGAGTTCCATCCACATCGAAAACTGTAGCAAGAGCAAGCCAACAAAATGGAAAAAACCATGACTTCAACACTTTAACTATCAACTGTGTAAAAAAAACCCTCATGCATAGCAAAGTGTCTGCAGAAAACTATTCATTTACGAGCTATGACTTTTAGCTCTCACTCTAAACAACGGCTCTTCAAAGGTAATGCGCAGACAGTGGAGCTAGAGGAAAGTAACTGCGAGCTCTCAATGGCTACAGTAAACCCCAAACCATGCAGAGACCGAAACCCTCACTGAAGCAATGAAGTTTAGGGTTGAAAGGTAAGGCTTTTAAATCACGATTTGCATGGCGAGGAGAGCTCCACGTATACCTAAATCTTTTCTCTTCACAGTGGGTTCTTTTATATAGTCACCACTGCATTTAGACGAACCCAATAATTGATAATCAATTACCTTATGTATGTAATGATATTATATTATAACATAAGGTCAATACCATATCATTGCCAAACAAGTCAAACCTCGATTTTGAATAAGTGTTATACCAATGATTAAATATAATGTTTAACCTTATAAATAGATTGGGTAAAGAATCGAGTTGCACATGAATTCGATGCCCTTGTTCTCAAAGGCTTTGTTTATGAATTCAATGCCAATAATGTAAGGATTCTTATAACTTTCCATAATCAAACTTGTAAGGAAAAGAGTAAGAGGTTAGTTTAAGTTTGAACATGTTTGAAATTGCTTAAAATAACTTGGTATTATATTCATGAGCTATGAATGATTAAGTCATAAGAATAGAATTAAACTAATATGGTGTATAAAGATATAATAACACTTATACACAAAAATAGTTCATTCACTCAAAACAGAATCTACAATACTAGATGTAGGATATAAATCTACAAGTACATGATCATGGAACTTCATTATATTTGTCAATTTCTAAGATGAACTGAAACAAAATGACGTTAAAAATTTGGAGTTAGAATAGTAAGCTCTTTAGGATTGTATTGCATCTTATTCACATATAAACAAATATTACGGTAATGTGAAATTGTCATATTATGTCGTTCATGACGATAATGGGATTTCCAACCACGATCTTGACGATTTACATGTTGAGGATGTCTCATAAACTACAAGCGATGTTAAGCTGATAATTAACCATGTTGAGTCCTAATTGGAACAAAATTAAGAAGAATACTTTAGGCTTATGTTCCGAAGGACTTAGGTCCATTTATAAAATGATAAGCAGTGCTTAATTTATTATGATGGTAATAGCAATAGACTCTTATCTAAGAAAGAGTTATGAAATATTATCTTAAGCTCTTCTAAAACTAGAAATCAGTTAGAGTAAATATAAAAGGAAAGTTTCTATCTATCTTAAATACCTTACTGACAATAGACAAATAGTAGGGCAACATTAATAACCTCTACAAAACAAGGATGAAGTAAAATAATATGGTTTTACAAGTAAAAGAAACATTACTTTACCTTGCAGATTCTTGAGTCTTCTAAACAGAACTTTTACTCTAGCAGTATATTCTACGCTAAGAGAAACTATATCTGATATATCACCTTAATAAACTTTTACTGGGTCAAAATTTACCTGTCAAGCTTGTAAAGATTAAAAAAATCCGGATACATTAGCAATCGCTAAGTAAGCCCCAGCTAGAAAATGACTCATCACCTACTTGACATTCAAACCATCAGTACAGCTAAATATTTGAATGCAGATTACTCACATCACATATCAAATTTAAACAGCATTAATCTATATGCATTAAATTTAACAAACACTTTTATTATCTGTTTCCTTTCTCCTATTAGCTGCTAGTGGTTATCTAACTACAACTGTAAAGATTTTATGTTATCTCAAAAATTTTAAATTTTTGTGAAAATTTGGGGTTTTGACATGTGGTATCAAAGCACAAGGTTCAAACACTAGGCCTTGATGAATCCCATCTAGCTTCTATGAAACAGTAAATTGAATTATTATGCTGATGTATTTTTTTTTCCTTCTAAATGTTATTCAACAGAGAAGTTGTTCTGAAGTTTAACAAATAGGTATGGAAAAGCTGGAAGAATATGCAGAGGAGGAATCTCCAGTTACTAAACCAGGAAACTTACCAAAAGATCCTATACCATAGGACTTAACTACCAATTCCTCAGAACTATTACAAACTGTAAAAGATCTAAAATCTAAAATGGAGTCTGTAAAACGAGAGAATGAAATGATTCTGAGGGCTCAGGAGTAGCTGAATTGGATCCTAACAGAAAGGTTTCAAACTGAGGGTAGGGGTAGAAGAACTAAATCAGAAGATACAAGTCATCAACGTAAATCTAAAAATATGAAACATACTAAAACTGAAAGTAGTTCATCTTCAGAGGTGTTTGGTGAACAACGAAATTACCATTCTACTAGTGATAGTAGTGATGATAATCAGTACACTAAAAGAGGAAATACAAACCTTATGAGGAAATTTTTGGGGAATTCAAAAAGATAAAACCACCAACTTTCAATGGAGAGACTGAGAAGGGGGAGGAAGTGGAATCTTGGTTATCTGGGATGAAGAAGTACTTCCAAATATATAACTACTCTAACCAGTTAAATTCTAGAATGGCTATATCAACCTCTCAGGAAAAGCTGACATTTCGTGGCAGGACTTGAAGAGAGTTAAGGGAATAAAAGAGAAAAATGTAAACTAGAGTACCTTTAAGAGGTATTTTAAAAAGAAATTTTTGTCTGAGCAATATTATGAGGAGAGAGAAAAATAATTTTATGAGCTGAAATTAGGATCAATGATAATGAAAGATCTAAATAGTAAGTTATTTATTCTACTTAGGTATGTGCCATACCTTGTAGATGAGAAACCAAAGGTACAGTGATTCCTCAGCTGTCTAGCTTATCATGTTAAGGACAAGATTGAATATGACAATCCAAAGACTTTGGAAGAAGCTATGAGGAAAGCTAACTTATGTTTTGAACAGAATCGAAAGAAGGAAAGTTTGGCCAACTGGAAAGCCAAGAAAAATAATAATCAGTATGAACAAAAGAAGAAGGATTTTGTGCCCAATAGAAATTCTAAGAACAATAAGGACAAAAATTATCCTAATAATAAGAATTTCCAAGGAAATAAGAATAATCCTCCAAACAATCAGAATAATTCCAAGGGTAAAGAATTAGTTAATAATCATGGTAATTATACCAAGAACTTTGAGCGCAAAGAACCTATAAAGTGCTGGTAGTGTAATGGCCCACACTATGCTTCAGTCTGTCCTAATCCAAAAAAGACTGTCAGTAATATTCATACCATATAGGAGGAGATGACTGCTGGAGAATTAGTAAGGACGATGCCCAGAATTAACGTAGCCTTGGAGAATCGACAAGCAGAATATCAAACTTCCATGGTGGAAGTAGAAGGTATGATAAATCAAACCCATGTAACTATTTTAATTGATCCTAGAGCTAGTCTCAGTTATATTGCACCTACAATGGTAAAAAAGTGTAAATTACCTGTTGAAAAATTTGAGAATTCTTGGTTGGTTAAGTTAAGCATTGGTGCTAAAAGAAAGGTAACTTGTTTTGTAAAAGAATGTGATGTAGTTATGGATCATTTTGAAACTGTTGTAAAACTTAATGTATTGCCTCTTGGTTCTTATGATTTACTGATTGGTATGGAATGGTTAGAACAACATAGGGTAATTTTCAATTGTTATGATAAAACATTCACATGTTTAAACAATGATGGAAAACCAATAAGTGTAAAAGGAATCCCTAGAAAAACCACCATAAGGTAGATTTCTGCTCTACAGCTTAAGAGAGCTATTAGGAAGGGATGTAAAGCCTATGTTGTAACAATAACTAATGAGGAGAGCCTAATTAAGATAGATAAGTTAAAATTGGAAGACATACTAGTCTTAAGATAATATGTTGATGTATTCCCTTAAGAAATTCCAGGATTACCTCCTAAAAGGGAATTGGATTTCACCATTGAGCTGGTACCTGGTGTAGTACCTAGCTTAAAGGCCCCTTATCGAATGAACATACTTTAACTTAATGAATTAAAGTCTCAATTAAAAGAACTAATTGATAAAAAGTATATTCAACCTAGTGTGTCTCCCTGGGGGGGCACCTGTCATCTTCGTTAAGAAAAAGGACAGAACCATGCGATTTTTCATAGATTACCGTCAGTTGAATAAGATGACCATTAAAAATCGATATCCATTGCCCCACATAGATGATCTATTTGATCAACTACATGGAGCCAAGGTGTTTTCGAAAATATATTTAAGGTCTGGATATCATCAAGTTAGGATTAAATATGAAGACATCTTTAAGACAACTTTCAAAACCAGATATGGCCATTACAAGTTTGTCATTATGCCATTTGGGCTTATTAATGCCCCAGCTGTTTTCATGTGTTTAATGAACAATGTCATGCATAAGTATCTTGATAAGTTTGTAGTCGTGTTTATCGACGATATATTAATCTATTCAAAAACTTAAGAAGAACATAAAAAATATTTAAAAATTGTTTTGCAAGACTTACAAGATCATCAACTCTTTGAAAAGTTTAGTAAATGTGATTTCTTCAAGGATAAGATTCAGTATTTAGGTCATGTGGTGACCAAGGAAGGTATTTCAGTAGATATCGAAAAGATAAAAGCAATCGAAGATTGGCCGGTTCCTAAGGATGTAACGAATGTTCGATCTTTCAAGGGAATTACCGATTACTACCGGAGATTCATTGAAGGTTTTTCGAGGATCGCGAATCCAATAAATTCTTAACAAAAGAAAGGAAAGAAGTTTGATTGGAACCAAAAATGTGAGGAAAGATTTAAAAATTTAAAAACTTTATTAACCAGTGCACCTATTTTAAGAATAGTTGATCCTAATAAAGAATTTGTAGTGTGCACTGACGCCTACAATGATGGCTTAGGTGGTGTTCTGACTCAAGAAGGGCATGTTATTGCCTATGAGTCAAGAAAGTTAAAAATTCATGAAAATAATTATGCAACTTACGATTTGGAATTAGCAGCTGTTATACATGCTTTAAAAATGTGGCAACATCGCCTAATTGGTAGAAAATTTATTTTAATGACTCATAATAAAGGATTGAAGTATCTGTTAGATCAGCCTAATCTAAATGCCAGACAAGCTAGGTGGTTAGCTTTCTTAAGCAAGTATGATTTTGAAATTCAGCACATTAAAGGTAAAGAAAATAAAGTTGTTGATGCATTAAGTAGGAATGCAAGGCTAAATTTTGCAGCAGCTATCAGCACTTATGCTACAGATTTGGATGAACAGCTTAAAGAAGGTATAGAACAAGATAGAATTTACCAAAGTTTACAAGCTAAAAATAAATAAAATCCAACAGAAAGCTTAAGTAAAGGATACAGTTTAAATAAAAAAGAATTTTTACTGTATAAAGACAGAATGTATGTACCTAACGTACCTAAAGTTAAGCTGTTAATTCTAGATGAAAGTCATAAAAATCCATACTTAGGTCATCCAAGCTATCAAAAGACTATAACTATGTTAAGAAAAGAATATTTTTGGCCAAATATGAAGACTGAAGTAGCAGAATATATTGCTAAGTGTTTTGAATGTCAGCAGGTTAAAACTGAACATCAACACCCAGCTGGATTACTTCAGCCATTACCCATTCCTAGTTGGAAATGGGAGATAATTAGTCTCGATTTTATTACTGGACTGCCTAGAAATCATAATCTAAATGATTCTATCATGGTAATAGTTGATAAGTTAAGTAAAGCAGCTCATGTTATACCTATTAAAACTACATATAAAGCTGCAAACATAGCTGATATTTTTCTAAAATAGATTTTTCGATTGCATGGAATACCAAAAGTAATAGTCTCAGATAGAGATCCTAAATTTACAGGAAACTTTTGCAAGTCTTTGTTTAATGGGTTAAACACTACATTAAATTTTAGTACTTCTTTCCATCCTCAAACAGATGGAAACTGAAAGGGTAAACCAAGTACTGAAAGATTTATTAAGAATGTATGTAAAACACCAGCTAGGTAAATGGGAGGATTATTTGCATCTGGAATTTGCTTATAATAATAATTAACAGACATCAGCCAGATTTAGTCCTTTCGAAATTTTGTATGGAAGGAAATGTAATACTCCTATCTCTTGGAGTAATCCAATGGATAGACTAGTATTAGGTCCTGAATTGTTAAAGGAAATGGAGGAAATTGTAAAACAGATGCAGGGTAATCTTAAATTTGTACAGGATTGACAGAAACGTCAAGAAGACTTAAAAAGAACTCCAAAGGAGTTTCAGGTAGGTGAACATGTGTTCATCAAGGTGAGGCCCAAAAAGAGCTCTCTGATATTGGAGACTTGTGCAAATTTAGCACGTTGTTACTGTGGTCCATTTGAAATTCTGTCCAGGATTGGACAAGTAACTTATCAATTAGCATTACCACCTAATTTAAGAGTACATAATGTTTTTCACATTTCTGTATCAAAGAAATATGTTCATGATGCTACTCATATTGTTAACTAGAATGATATACAGGTGGAACCAGAAGGATATTTTCTGGTGGAACCGGACTGTATCCTCAGGTGGAGGGAGATCACACTTTGGAACCGCACCATTGGACAAGTGAAGGTGCAATGGAAGCACCTTAGTCCAGAGGAAGCCACCTGGGAATTGGAAAGTAATATGCAAGATGCATATCCAATTATGTTCCAGGAGAATTCTAAGGATGAAGAATAAATAGCATCGAGGACGATGTTATGTTCTAAGGGGGTGTGTATGTCAAATGCCCCAATTTTGCAAAAATAATATTATCTTACTTGATTTTATTTAAGACATTATGTTAAATTTTATGCTAAGTTGTAATTGATGACTCAGAAGAGTCAAGGATATTGAATGTAATTATGAATATTTTAATTATAAATAAATAAAAGTGGAGACAACAACTTAGCAGAGCCGTTAAAAGAGTGTTTAATGGTCAATTTGGCGGAGGAGACTAGGTGGAGAGCAAACAGACATGTGGCAACATCCTCAAACACTTCCAACTATTGCAGGTGGAAACCTCCCTACATTTGGGGTCATGATCCCCCAAGAAAGTGGGATCAGAGCAGGTGGCTCAATTAATGACAACTGACCCAAAAGACCTAGGCAATATTTATAAAAATGCCCATTAAAGAGAGTTGAGGCTGCTCATTTTTCTAGAGAGGTATTCATTCAGGTGAATGTACTTCAGAGAAATTCAACGGTGAGGGAATTTGTGGAAAGAGTTTGAGGGGTTAACTGCTAAGTGATCTAGTGCAACTTTTCAGCTGAAGGATCTCACTGCTAAGTGCAGAGTAATTACTGAGTCATTGGACTAGTTTGTGTTGCATGCTCCACCAGTTCTCAGCCAAAAGACCAGGAACAGGCTTGGGGGTCTTGAGGAGGTGTTGTTTGAGCGCTCTACAGGAGTTGGTAGGGAGGAACAACCTCCTAACACTGTTGTTGTCCCGCTTAATCAGGTTCTACAGTCTTTTTGTTTTACTGTGTTAAATGGTTAAATGTGAGTCTGACTGATTAATGAATGTTAAATGTTTAGGGGTGAACTGTTATAGTTAGTAATCTTTTAGTATATTGAAGGAAAAAATCTAAAATTGATGAAAAATAATTCTAACCTTTGTTTTTCCACATCTGGAAGGACCAGACTGTACTCAAGGAAAGGAAAGCCCTTACGCCTTTAAAAGATAAACTAAGTCCGAGCTCGAGGAAATCCCTTACGCCTTTAAAAGAAAATTGTATATTATTTAACAGGCCAAGAAGGATTTAACTTAAACAGAGTTTACAAACCAGCTTAAAGCCGGTGCACCCATAATGTAATATGGGTTTTAAAATCAAAAGACATCATACCAAGTATCAACCTTGGTAAAAACATGAGGATTAAACATTTACAAGTCATGGCTTGAGCCAGAGTTACCCTGATGTAAGCGAGGGTTTAAAACCAAAAACCAAAACTAATTAATTGAAGGACAACAACCCAAGACTAGGTAGAAACCTACACAGTAACTTCTTCAAATTGGCACTTCCCCCTAAGGTATGCACAAGCAAGAGAGCCATTTGGTAACCAAGGCTTACCTGTAAACTGTACGTCGGTCCAATTGCGAAGAGTTTCCTTCCAAAGGTTATGCGTATTGTCACCTGCAAAATGGAAATAAAAATATAATCAAAAACTTTTACATAAAACTGAAACTGTAATTGCTTATAGTTTACAATTTCTAAATAACGATGCATACCTGTAATGTGGAAAATTGGGGTTAAGAAGGAGACATACTGGCACCACGAGCACAACAACTTTCGCGTTCACCTGAGAAGGGGAAGTTGAATGTGAGTTCCATCCACATCGACAACTGGAGCAAAATCAAGCCAAGGCAATGGAAAAAACCACAAATTCAACACTTTAACTATCAACTGTGTAAAAACAACCCTCATGCATAGCAAAGTGTCTGCAGAAAACTATTCATTCACGAGCTATGAATTTTAACTCTCGCTCTAAACAACGGCTCTTCAAAGGTAATGCACAGACAGTGGAGTTGGAGGTAAGTAACTGCGAGCCCTCAATGGCCGCAGTAAACCCCAAACCATGTAGAGACCAAAACCCTCGTTGAAGCAATGAAGTTTAGGGTTGAAAGGTAAGGCTTTTAAATCATGATTTGCATGGCGAGGAGAGCTCCACGTATGCCTAAATATTTTTGCTTCACAGTGGGTTCTTTTATATAGTCACCACTACATTTAGACAAACCCAATAATTGATAATCAATTACCTTATGTATGCAATGATATTATATTATAACATAAGGTCAATACCATATTATTGCCAAACAAGTCAAACCTTGATTTTAAACAAGTGTTATACCAACGATTAAATATAACATTTAACCTTATAAATAGCTTGGGTAAAGAACCGAGTTGCATATGAATTTGATGCCCTTGTTCTCAAAGGCTTTGTTTATGAATTCAATGCCAATAATGTAAGGATTCTTATAACTTTCCATAATCAAACTTATAAGGAAAAGAGTAAGAGGTTAGTTTAAGCTTGAACATGTTTGAAATTGCTTAAAATAACTTGGCATTATATTCATGAGCTATGAATGGTGAAGTCATAAGAATAGAATTAAACTAATCTGGTGTATAAAGATATAATAACACTTATAAACAAAAATAGTTCCTTCACTCAAAAAGGAATCTACAATACTAGATGTAGGATATAAATCTACAAGTACATGATCATGGAACTTCATAATATTTGTCAAGTTCTAAGATGAACTGAAACAAGATGAAGTTAAAAATTTGAAGTTAGAATAGTAAACTCTTTAGGATTGTATTGCATCTTATCCACATATAAACAAATATTAGGGTAATTTGAAATTGTCATATTATGTCGTTCATGATGATAATGGGATTTCCAACCACGATCTTGATGATTTACATGTTGAGGATATCTCATAAACTACAAGCAATGTTAAGTTGATAATTAACCATGTTGAGTCCTAATTGGAACAAAATTAAGAAGAATACTTTAGGCTTATGTTCCGAAGGACTTAGGTCCATTTATAAAATGATAAGTAGTGCTTAATTTATTATGATGGTAATAGCAATAGACTCTTATCTAAGAAAGAGTTATGAAATATTATCTTAAGCTCTTCTAAAACTGGAAATCAATTAGAGTAAAGATAAAAGGAAATTTTCTATCTATCTTAAAGATCTTACTGACAATAGACAAATGGTAGGGCGACATTAATAACCTCTACGAAACAAGGATGAAGTAAAATAATATGGTTTTACAAGCAAGAGAAACATTACTTTACCTTGCAGATTCTTGAGTCTTCTAAACAAGACTTTTACTCTAGCAGTATATTCTACGCTAAGAGAAACTATATTTGATATATCGCCTTAATAAACTTTTACTGGGTCAAAATTTACCTGTCAAGCCTGTAAAGATTCAGAAAATCCAGATACATTAGCAATCGCTAAGTAAGCCCAGCTAGAAAATGACTCCTCACCTACTTGACATTCAAACCATCAGTACAACTAAATATTTGAATGCAGATTACTCACATCACATATCAAATTTAAACAACATTAATCTATATGCGTTAAAGTTAATGAACACTTTTATTATCTGTTTCCTTTCTCCTATTAGCTACTAGTGGTTATCTAACTGCAACTGTAAACATTTTATGTTATCTCAAAAATTTTAAATTTTTGTGAAAATTTGGGGTTTTGACATTATCAGCTTATCTACTAAGCATATTAATTGCAAATAGAAACACTTATTGATACTTTATGAATTTAAAACGTTTACTTGTTCTATCATACCTGTAAACCTGTAAGAATCAGTAATCTTTCTACGTTAGCATAAATTCTAAGTAAGCCCAGGATTCAAAGTTAGATTCCACCTACTTGCCATAGAGAAGACTCATCAATAAACTGAAATAAAACAATACGCAAGTAAACCCTATTTATGTTACAAAAATGAAACTTCTTTAGTTAACGTAATTTGAAAATATGTAATACTAATCGTTGGACTGTTTCTTTTTCCGCTAACCTTTAGCTGTTAGTAAACCGCAGTTTCAGCATTTTATGTTATCTCAAAATTTTAAATTTTTGTGAAATTTTGGGGTTTTGACATACACAGATAACATATTTGCAACTAAGGAGGGTACATAAAGCACATATTTCAACTTTCCATGCTCAAGCTTAATAGACCCCTTCCCTTTGGCTCAAATTTGACTGTTATTACCCATCTGAATACTAGGACCATCAAAAGACTACAAGGAAGAGAATGATTCTCTGGATGCAACCATATGATTGGAAGCTCCAGAATCAATGAGGAAGGTATGTGTTGTTGAACAACTAGCCTTCAGTGCATGTCATGTCTCTTCATGTTCTTCAGTTTCTTCTATATGGTCAGCTTTCCTTGCACTAGAAGGTGCAGTAATGTTATGTTTCTTCAGAAGAAGATCAATCCCATCAATTTTTCTTCTCATACAGGAGCTTTCTAGATGAAAGCCCCTTCCACAGTAAGAACAGAGGTTATTTCCTTTGTCATTCTTCTTTCTTCAGTTTTAACCTAAAGGCTCATTTGACTGCTCTTTCTCCATAGGAGACTCATCCTTTTGCTTCCCTTTATCATTCGCTGCCTTAGGTTTTCCTACAACCAGTGCTTGATCTCTGGAAGATCAAATGATCCCCATTTGGATCAACTTGTCATGCTCCCGAGTGAGAGATTCAATGAAGGAGTTAAGAGTAGGCATCCTCCAATTTGGAGTAGTGAGCTTCATTGAATGAAATTTTGATACAAAGACTGAGTATTCTGCACCAATTTTTGAGAGAATAGAAAGGATGAGTTGATCATCCTCCTTCTCAACCTTGTACAGCTTCAACTGGAACACTAGATTCTTGAATTTGGTGAAGAAGTCATTTAGTGTTTCGAAAGAAGCAAGAAATCTTATCCCAAACCTGCTTGGGAGTCTTCAATCCATTGATGTGGAAGAGAATATCTCAAGAGATTGAGAGGCACAAGCATCCATATGCTTCATCAAGCCTATTCCAGTACTTTTATTTGTCAACATAATGAACTGGCTCTGCCTCTGTCTCCATTGTGAGTCTAAAGAGTCTTTTGGAGCATAGTTGCATCTCCATGTTCTCCTTCCACTGGTGGCATTTGAAAGGAGTGGGAAGCTCCATTGGAGGGGCCATTTCGAATGCAGTGAAGGATACTGTGTTGTTGTAGCAAATGCAGTGAAGGAGACTGAGCTGCTTGTAGCGAATGCAGTGAAGGTGACTGATAAACCTATAAAACACACAATCAAATAGACAAAATGAGGTCGAAAGCTTGCACTTTTGGAATTTTCATCACACCCAGCATAGTTGATCAAGTAATCTTGATCAACAATTCCTTTACTTGGGATATTAAGTGGTAAATTCTTCACTTCTGGTGCAGTACTGGAAGGAACAATTTTGGTCAAAAAAAATTTTTTATCCAAGTATGAATCTGTAGTAGGAGAAGTTCCTTGTCCTGCCAAGGCTCTGATACCATATTAAATTGAGCACATAGATCTGTGGACCAACACACAACTCACAATATAGATCACACAATTTACTCAGAAATTGAAGAATGAAACAATGCAAAAATGGCTTGCAAATTTGAATGATTTCATTAATCAAAAGTAATTAGATAATTAATTACAATGAAGTACAATGGCTAAATAGCCTCATGCAATTTGAATCCAGGTGAGGAAATTAGAATTCGTTTGACTCTACTTGACTGAATGGTTAACTGACCTTGTCTAAATCATTATCGAAGTCCATCGGAGTTCAAAATCCAAACTCAAGTGTCTAATTTAGTGCTAACTAGTCTGACTAACTGAGGTAGGTGAGTAAATGCACCTCACTTGCATGCAACCATGCAATCCTAGCGCTAATTGAGTAGAACTGAATGTAACACACTAGAACTGAATGTAACTGACTCCTAACTGAGCTTGACTAGTCACCAACTCAACTCAACTGATGGAGGTTGGTATCGACACTCTTGGTGGATCCGAATTTGTAGGGATTAATCTAGGAGGATCCTAAATTGATGCATGTAAGTGCAATCAGTGGAAGTTGGCCTCATTTAGTGTTCCCCACACTTTAGTAACTGGTACATGTGCCCCAATTAGGCCAAGTGGACCCAATGGTGTTAGCAACAAAAAATAGGCTGAAATGACTCCAGATTTAGACACAATTGACCAAATTGGACAAGGGAGGATTATAATCCTAACATATGACCATCAATCACACATACATGACAAAGACAGACAAATATTCATGTTTATTTGAGTACCTACTCAAATGAGGTTGCAACCTCTATTTTACAAATTCCTTCTTATGGAGAGCACCAACCCTCATGTTTTTCTAGCACCCACTAAAATAACATTCTCAATCTACAACTGAGTGAAAGCACCAACTTCCACTTGTGCAGGATCCAACTTGTACAGAGAATACAATATGTTTTCCTAACACCACCCTACCACTTAAAACATGTTTAGTACAATATGTAGAAAAACAGATATAACAAAGCATACCAACTTTGTTCTGATTTGTTCCTGGATTTGCTTATGCATCTTGGTTCCCCTCACTATCTATATTTTGGATATTCTTAAAAGAGCTCAAATTCCTCTGTCATTCTGCAATCTCCAATTCGACGACAATCCATGTACCAACTCTTTGTTTGCAGAGAGCGCACAATTCTCTTTTTATCTCCCATCCTTCTATAAATGTCAATCTGAATTCCTTTACCTGTTCATGCACCTGAAGATCCATTTCCATAACCGATCAAACCATTTGATGCCTTATGATAGACAAGGATTCCAATAGCTGAGTAATCATGAGTTCCTACAACATATCTTTTCCATTTGGCTTCTTCCACTATTGTCATTTTTTGCAACTCGTCTTCTTTCACACTTTTTCTTTTTTTTCCGCAAATCAAGGTTTCCATAGTTCTGGTTCCGCAGTACCGGTTCTGTACCAATCATTATGCACCATTGATCTTCCTCAAGCTCTCTGTGACCGTTGATCTGAGAAGAAAATCAGATATCATATATGTGATTTTTTCAGACATCATTCCACGATTTCCCCTTTCCTCCTTCGCACATCCTTTTCTACATTACTTCTTCCGCACCGTCGATTTCATTCAGCTTCTCTACTGACTATTGATCTGACATCAAACACCTGCTTCAATGCATCCTTTTCTGCAAATTCAATCTGTGTCATCAATTTCATATGCAACATTTCCCGATCGTCGATCTTAGATCTAGTGCGGGATGCAGATCCTGGGTTTTTAACATTTTGTTAAACAAATTCCATAATTTTTTTCTTTCCACCTTCCACTTGTGAAACTCCTTCCGCACCGTCAATTTCCTATGCACCCTTTCTCGACCATCGATCTTAGATCCAGTGAGAGATGCAGATCTCGGATTTTCAACATTTGTTTAAACAACTTCTAGACTTTTTGCTTTCCTCCTTCCGCATGGAAAACTCCTTTCGTTCTGTTGATTTCTTGTGCACCCTTTCTCAACCATCGATCTAAGATCTGGTGCAAGATGCGTAAATTGGGTTTTCAACATTTGTTTAAACAACTTCTATACTTTCTGCTTTTCTCCTTCCCCTCACAAAACTCCTTCCGCACCTTCGATTTCTTGTGCGGGTTCACTCCTGATTGTCGGATCTGTTCATCAGATTACCTTTCAAACTTTGCGTATTTTCTCTTGACCATTGATTTCTTGTGTGGGTTCACTATTGGATGTCGGATCTGTACATCAGATTCAAACTTTGCGGATTTTCTCTTGACCATTAATTTATTTTGCGGGTTCACACCTGATTGTCAGATTTGTCCATTATATTCAAACTTTATGGATTTGCTCCTGACTGTTGATTTCTTTGCAAGTTCACACTTGTCTGTCGGATCTCCGCACAAGCCATGGATCCTTCTGAGTCTTCTGCTTATCTGGATCATCTTCCTAGAACTATGTTGCCATCAATGACAACCATATCACACTCTAATCTGTTTCCATATGACCGCAAAACCTCCAACAATATCCCCCTTTGGCATTGATGGAAACCTTCAAATTCTAGGTGAATGTTGTACTTGTAATATGCAATCTGTTTATCATTTCTAACAAACAAATTCTCCCCCTTTGACATCAATGTCAAAGAAGACTCCATAGCACAACTCCCCCTATCAAAGTGAAGAAGTTATTTGGAATAAGATATGATACCTAGCTTATGGCGTAGGTACTCAAACTGTGTCTTTGGTAAGGGTTTAGTGAAGATATCAGTAGTCTGTTCTATAGAAGAAATAAAATTCAATTGAACTACTCTATTTGTAACCTGCTCCCTTAAGAAGTAATACTTAATAGGTATGTGCTTAGTCTTGGAATGAAGGACTGGATTTTTGGAAATACCAATGGCAATAGTATTATCACAATGGAAAGGAATGGGATCAACATATTTTACCTCTAGGTCTGCCAGTGTCTGAATCATCTAGAGTATTTGTGTACAGCAGGTGGCAACATCAATGTATTCAGCTTCTGTAGTTGATAAATATATTGAGCCTTTCTATTTACTCAGCCATGCAACTAAAGAATCACCTAAGAAGAATGCACCTCCATGTGTGCTCTTTCTTTCATCCAAACAATTTTCCCAATTGTTGGGGCTCGGACCTTGAAGGTCCTTAATTTTGGAAACTTCATGATTTTGGTGCGAAGCTTGTAAGCGGAGTTGCGGTCCAAAATAGTTTTAGGGGTTTCAGGGTTGGGTTGAAGCCCCTCTTTTTGTAAATAACCCATGGTTTTTAAGCCCATGGTTTAAGCACATGGTATTGTAATAGTGCACTTGTATACATAGGCACTTATGTAAAGGAGAAAATAGCTTTTAGAAGGTTTTTGTATGATGATAATTTGATGCGAAGAAGCTAAGGTCTATTTTGGGGTTAAGGTTAAGTCCCAGCTGAGTGCGTGGATGACCTCTGCAGCTAAGTGTGCAGAGGGTTTTGGTTTAAGGTTAAGTCCCAGTTGATTGCGTGGACGACCTCTGCAGCTGAGTGCGTAGAGGGTTTTGGAAGAAAGGATCTGCAGCTAAGTGCGCAAATTTGGGTTGTTGAGAAGATCTGCAGCTGAGTGCGTAGATCAGAACTGTGTGTTTGTAAAGAGTTGAATATAAATGCAGTTCTGTGGACGTAGCCCCTACACTGGGGGTGACCCACGTATATCTTGTGTTGTGGTGGTTCTTGTTATTTTGTTCCTGTTATGTTTTATGCATTTGATAAGTAGATGAATGATAAAGTAAGATAAACTGTTAAGTATTAACTTCGCTGTGAATTCCTAGTTAAGGGTTAAGCAAGTAACTGTCTTTTTATCTAAACTGCGAAGCTATTTAAGTGAATATCGAAGCTCTGTATTGTATGATTATTCTTTGTTAAGGCTAAAGGTACAGTAATATCCCTCTTTTTCCTGCAGAAACTTGATTCTGTGGTACCCCATAGCTATTTCGGGTGAGACTGCAACCTATTCGCAGGTTGTTGCCGAAAGGGCCAACACTGTGGGTCTGTTTGTTGGTGCAAAGATAAAAGTATACGAACCCGGGTCTGCCCTAATCCCAACAAATTGGTTCTGTTGCCGGTTGAACTAGTATCTGCTTCAAGAGGGATCTACGTCATACCTGGAGGGATATGTTTTGGAGGCCCTCAGTAAAAGAAATCAGTGACTGGATTGAAGATACTTATCTGAAATTTGCTGAACAAGAGAATAAGGATCCTCGTCGTAGCTCAGATGACTTCTTGCAAAGGTACGTTTTTTCTGATATTTATGAAATTTTCTTTGGTAGTATCCACATAGAATTGCACCACTGGTTATCCAGGTTGACAGAAAGAAAGACAAACTTCAAAGAAGATTAGTCTCCTGCCTGGACCCCTGAAAGAATTAAGTTGTTGAAAAATACGAGCAACGCAGTATCAAGAGTTGTTGACTTCTGGACAACGTGAACCCTTGAAGCATTTGTGACGGAGTTCACCATCGACACACATACTTCTTTCAGCGAAGCAGAAAGACAGTTTTTCAAAGGACCAAGGGGAAAGTACCTGAATTCATTAAGTTTGAAAATTAAAATGCTCTTGGCTGACAAAGGCATATTGCTTATCCAATCAGATTGCTAGATTTATTGCTACTAACCTATGTTTGAAAGCAAAAGTGACCTCGACGAGCAAAGTGGTTTGCTTCACAACGGTAAAAGATACAAGAGAACTTTTGGATCCTATACCCTAGGCCAGAATACCGATTATACCTCATTAAGCCCTGAAGAATCTGAATCTGAAGAAACCCCTTTTGTTAGAAACCCACCTACATTAGAGGAAATTTCAACTCAAAATGGGCCTTTTAACTTTTATTCAAATTCCATGTCATCATGTGTTAGCCAATGAAATTGCTTTAAATTTGAAATACCGTATAGGTCTTAAACACTTTTTTAATATAAATTTGGGGATAGCTATCATAAAAAAAAACTACTTTTTTTGTTTGTATTTTTGACATATCTCCCCGTGTTTTTACTCAAATTTCGATCGGGAGAGCTCGTTGGATGTGAAATTAAATTTCGCATCCAATGAGTACCCACTCGGCATACTTTTGACGGACCCCACTACCCCAAAAACAAGAAATACCTGGAAAAAATGGAATGATGACATCATCATTCCATTTTTTCAGGTATTTCTTGTTTTTGGGGTAGCGAGGTCCGTCAAAAGTATGCCGAGTGGGTACGCGTTGGATTCAGAACTTAATTCCACATCCAACGAGCTCTTCTGATCGAAATTTGAGTAAAAACACAGGGAGATATGTCAAAAATACAAACAAAAAAGTAGTTTTTTTCTTTTCTTCCTCCAAAATTAATAAATATTATTTTATTATTTTAACTATTATTTTATTAGTTCATTTTAGGAGGCCCATTTTGAGTTGAAATTTCCTCTAATGTAACTCCACAGCGCAGATCTGTTATCCCTGAGAACCCTTTGCAGTCTGAAAGTAACCCTAGCCCGAGTAGTCCTGTCGCAGGTCAGTCTACCTTAGAAATTTCCCTTCCTCCTGTTACCAGTCTTCCCCCTCCTCCTCCCCCTCCTCACCCCCCTCGATCCACCATGGCCCATATGAATGATGATATCAAGCTTCCAATTTTTAAAGGAACTGGATCAGAGGATCCAGAGCAGTTTTAGTTCTTATGCGAAGCTGCTTGGACTGCTAAGAATATTATGGATCAAAATACAAGAACAGTGCAGCTGGTCACCTCTTTCAGAGACCGAGATTTGACCTGGTTTATGAAGTTTTCCAGTACTCATAACTATGCCTTGGCTTATATTAAAAAAACAATGATCAAAGAATTCAAGAAGCCTAAATCAAAGTCACAGTGTATAACTGAACTAAAAGAAATTCAGCAGAAGCGAGGTGAATCAGTATGGGACTTTGATCAGAGGTTCAAGGTTCTGCTGGATCAATTTAGTTTCACTATTGAACCAGAACAGCATAAAGAATGGTTTATTGCAGCACTATTGCCTCATATCAGGACTCCGCTTATGCAACAGAAGGTTGCTGATCAGCAGGAGGCATTGGAAATTGCTATGAAACTTGAAACAGCTCCTGTTGGAGATAATTCTGGAATAGCCCAAATACATGCACAGTTAGCAGAAATGGCTTTGGAGCTTCGTGACATGAAGAAAGGGAAAGCTACTCGCGAAGAGGTTTGGTGTACACAATGTAAGACAGAAGGTCATGACAAAGAACAGTGTCCTACATTAAGAAATTATTTGAATACTCGTGCACCGAACCCGTTTAACCCTACTGTCCTATATTGTGAGATCTGTAGAACAACTCGTCAGCATCGACCTGAAGATTGCTATCTGCTGCAGAGATATGTTCAAGTACCTAAGAATCCCTACTGCAAGTTTTGTAAGTCAGTTGTACACAACGAAGATGAATGTCACAACTTTGACCTCATGAGAGAGCGAACCTATGATGCTTATAGGGTACAACCCGATGCATGAGGCAATAATGGATATGGTTACCGTGGTAGTACATCAGGTCGAGGTAATTTCAGAGGTCGTGGCCGTGGTGGTATGCCTAGAATAGGTTGAGGCTAGGTTGTTTGCTATAACTGTAATCAGGCAGGACATGTAGCTAGAGATTGTCAGAACCCAACTACGACATGTCGATATTGCAGAGCAGTAGATCATGTGATTGAGCAATGCCCACAGTTAATAGCCAAGATACAATAAAGAAATGGCACTCCTACTTAGAATCTTCAGATGATTACTATAGAGAAAAGACCTTTCCCAGCCGTTAACGTTGTGTTGCAGCTGCAACATTTTCCCAAAATTCTAAAAAAATTTGGACCCTCCTTTGCTTGAATCAGTTGGATTTTCTTCTTGAAATTGGTCTAAGAACTTTCAGAAAGACTTTGATTTGCTTGGATTGAGCTACCCATTGTTTTGATTCCTCCTCTGATGCCTTAAGTAATCCACTTTTTGATCGAGTTCTATCACTGCCCTTAAGCGCATTTGAAAACATGTTGGAATCGAAAGATGTTTTGTTTTGATTTTCCACCGTTGCGGATGGATCTTAGCTTTGGTCTTCTGCAGTTCTGGATGGATTTTTGTTTTGCGGAAAGAAAAACCTTCTGACTTCCGACCCGTTGGGTTTTTCACGTCGGATGCTTTTTTGTTTGGCATCGGAAGCTTTTATGATCATTTCTTCCGCCATTGCGGATGGGTTTTCGATTTTGACTTTCGGTTTTCTCCCGATCCGAGTGATTTTTTCGACTGCTTTTGAGTTTTGAGTCGGAACCTTTTATCATGTCAGTTTTCCCCATTGCAGAAAGATTTAAACTTTCATCTCCTGATATAAAACCTTCCGATGTCTGATCTCTCGACTGCTACCCGATATGTATAACCAGAATGGAAGGCTTGACGCTTTGATCATCCACCGTAGCGGAAGAACGTTCGCTTTCATCCTCCAATTCGAAAACCTTCTGATGTCTGATCTTATGATTTTTTTTTCCTGCCATGCGTGTCTCCGCGGTTGGGTCTATGTTTTGGCCGTCCGCCGTTGTGTTGGGGCACGTACCCTAAGGATTATTAGTTTGGGTAACTTCGCGGCTGTTTGTAAGCGGAGTTACGGGTCAAAATAGTCTTAGGGGTGTCGAGGCAAGTCAAAACCCCTTTTTGTAATAAACCCGTGGTTTAAATCCAGGGTTTAGGGTTTTTGGGTGCCCATGGTTTGAATCCATGGTTTTGTAATAGTGCGATGTATAAATAGGTATTTTTGTAAATAAGAAAAGGTTAGGTTTTTATGATGTAAGAAAGATTAAGGCGAAGCTAAGGTTGATTTTGTAAGGAAAGGTTAAGTCCCAGCTGTGTGCGTGGACGACCTCTGCAGCTGTGTGCGCAGAGGGTTTTTGTAAAGAAGATTGAGGAAAGACCTGCAGCTATGTGCGCAGGGGCCTGCTGCTGTGTGCGTGGCTTTTTAAGGATTAAAGGGATCTGCAGCTGAGTGCGCAGATCAAACTGTGGTTTTGTAGCAAGTTGAATAGAACACAGTTTGTGGACGTAGCCCCTACACTGGGGGTGAACCACGTTATATCCGGTGTTGTGGTTTCTTGTGCTGTTTCTGTTTCTGTTGTCTTTTATGCATTAATAATTGTATACATCTTATAAGTTAGATCGCTGTTAATATTTAGCTTCGCTGTGAATTCCCTGTAGTGGGTTGAGCAAGTCACGACTGTTTATTTATCTGCGAAGTTGTATATGAATGAATGGTAAAGCTTTATAAGTATTGATTAATAAGGTTATTAAAGGCTAAGGTACAGTAATCCCCCTCTCTGCTTGCAGAAACCTGATTCTGTGACATCCCATAGCTGTTTCGGGTGAGACTGCAACCTGCGCACAGGTTGTTGCCGAAAGGGCCAACACTGTGGGTCTTTTGTTGGTGCGACACTAAAGGATTAAACCGGGGTCTGCCCTATTGCCCAACAAATTGGTTCCATTGCCGGTTGAACTCAGTACCTGCTCAAGAGGGGTTTACATCGTACCTCAAGGGCTATGTTCTGGAGGCCCTCTATGAAGGAAATCAGTGATTGGTTTGCTGAGATCTGTTTGAAATTTGCGCAGCAAGAGAACGCCAATCCGCGGTGTAGTGCAAGTGAATTTTTACAAAGGTATGTTTTTGTGATGCTTATGAAATTTTCTTTGGTAGTATCCACATAGAGTTGCACCAGTGGTTGTCTAGGTTAACAGAGAGGAGGACGAACTTTCAAGCTCAACGAATTCCTGTGTGGACCCCCGCGAGGGTCAATTTTGTGCAACACGTGAACAACGAGGTATCCCGCGTTGTTGACTTCTGGACGATGCGAACGTTGGAAGCCTTTGTGATAGAGTTTGCCATTGACACAAGCACCTCTTTCAGCGAAGCGGAACGGCAGTTTTTCAAAGGCCCCCGTGGTAAGTTTTTAAATTCCCTAAGCTTGAAGATTAAAATATTATTGGTTGAAAAGGGTATATTATTATTTGAATCAGACTGTTAGTTTAGTAGTACTAACATATGTTTGCAAGTGAGAATACTTTCGACGCGCAAAGTGGGTTGCCGCGAAGTGAGCAAAGGTACAAAAGAGATTTTGAGTCCTACTCCTCAAGTCAGACCACCATACCTCCCCCTGTAAACCCTCAACAGTCATACCCTGAAGAAAACCCTTCGGTAGGAAACCCTTCCGTCACCCCATAGCGTCGCTTTGTTACCCCTAAAGTTCGGTCGCAATGTGACAGGAAACCAAGTCCGAGTATTCCGGCCACAGGTCAATATGCCCCTGTAAACCCCCCCCCATCAATGTCTTGTCCCCCTCCCAAACCTCCCCGAACCACCATGGCCCACCTAGCTGATGACATTAAGCTGCCCATCTTCAAAGGAATGGGATCAGAAGATCCAGAACAGTTCTGGTTTTTATGTGAGGCCGTCTGGAACGCGAAGAGTATTACAGACCTGGATGTGAGAACCGCGCAGCTCATTACTTCCTTTCGCGACCGGGCTTTGACCTGGTTCATGAAATTCTCCAGTAATCAGCACCCCACTTTGGATGAAATCAAGGCAGCCATCACTAAGGAATTTAAGAAACCGAAATCAGAATCGCAGAGCATCACTGAACTCAAAGAGATTCAACAGAGGCGCGGCGAATCTGTGTGGGACTTTGACCAGAGATTCAAAGTTCTACTAGACCAATTCAGCTTCACCATTAGTCCTGCGCACCACAAGGAATGGTTTATTGCAACATTATTGCCGCATATCAGAACCTCGCTCATGCAACAGAAGGTTGCTGACCAACCAGAGGCTCTGGAATTCGCAATGAAGCTAGAGACCACCCCTGTCGGAGACGATTCTGGTATTGCTCAAATCCAGGCGCAGCTGGTAGCGATGGCCCTGGAGCTTTGTGACATGAAGAAGGCTAAAACCAGTCGAGAGGAGGTCTGGTGTACGTAATGTCGGTCCGAGGGTCATGATAGAGACCAGTGCCCCGTGGCCAGAACTTACCGAAGTACGGGCGCGCCCAACCAATTCAATCTCGGTGTTCTATACTGTGATATTTGCCGAACCTCTGGCCAGCACCGCCCTGAGCATTGTCATCTTCTTCAGAGATATGTTCAAGTTCCCAAAAACCCCTACTGCCAGTTCTGTAAGTCCATAGGGCATAATGAAGAAGAGTGTCGTAGTTACGACCTTATGCGAGAGCGCACCTCTGACGCTTACCGAGTACACAATGAGGCCCAAAATAATGATGGCTATGGTTACCGTGGCGGCGCCTCCGGAAGAGGTGCTTTTGGCGGTCGCGGCCGTGGTGGGATGACCGGAAGAGGTAGAGGCCAGGTTGTGTGTTACAATTGTAACCAAGTTGGCCACTTGGCTCGCGACTGTCGGAACCCCACTACAACCTGTCGGTATTGCCGCGCAGTGGACCACGTGATTGAACAGTGCCCCCAGCTCCTCACAAAGATTCAGGAGAACAACCGCGGCCCTACCCCCAATATTCAGTTGATTTCCATTGAGTAAAGACCTACCGCAGCCCTCAATGTGGTCACCCGGAGTGGAGCTACGACACATATTCAAAGCATGCCCAAGCAACCTGTCGCGGTGTGCGCATGTAAGACCTCCGGGGATGTCCCAGCCCTTCACCCTGCGAAGGACCAAGCACCAGCCCAGGAGGCCCAGTGCAATATTGTTGACCCTGGCGCAGCAGAAGTACCTGCGCGGCAACCTCAGCAGGCTTTGCAGCCACAAGGGGCCTCGACGGATAAAGTAAGTACACTATCCTCTTTCTTGTAGAGCTGTATGAAACTCTTGCGGAATCAGAATGCTTTAAAAGAGCTGCAAAAAGTTCTTGCTGTCACAGACCCTCAGAGAGGAATTGATCAGGAGAAAACTGTTAGTCATGTCCGAAGAACGGGAAGGGAAATGAGATTGAACGTTCAGATAGGGGAATATGATATGACTGATGTCATTTTGGATCTTGGATCAGACGTTAATGTCCTACCCAAGCAGACCTGGGGACAAATGGGAAATCCTTCCCTGGTTTGGTCACCTATACAACTGCGACTAGCTAACCAGCAAAGGATTGTACCTCTCGGGAGACTTCTTAGTGTTCCAATATACATTGATGGGGTCAGTACTCTAGCAGATTTTGAAGTTATTGAGATCATTGATGACAGCAACCCTTATCCACCCCTGTTGGGAATTGAGTGGGCCATGGCCAATGCTGCAATCATCAACCTTAAGAGGAGACAGATGACCTTCGAAGGAAATGGTCTGCGCGTTATCATACCCCTCGATCCATCCCAAGGAGAAATATATACAGAACCACTCAGAGATGAAGGGGAGCAGGATACTCTAGACCACATCTACAACATCACAGCTAAGGACGCAGATTATGTCGAGCCTGACGCTGATGGTGTAATGGATTGGCAATGTGATAGCTCCTGCATGTCTAATTCAGATGATGGCCTGGAGAACTGGCAGAATCGACTGTATGAGCTACATGGCCATAGATGCGCGCAGATCACTCAGTCTCTTAGAAGCCTTAGTGCACAGCCTAGAGGGTTGCCTGCATCTGTTGGGATGACATACCCTGGAGAATTTATTGCACATGTGTCCGACCGAGTACCTTAGTCACAAAACACCCAGACTTTGGAAACAGCACTAGGAGCTACAGCAGCATGGGGGACCGACCCTAAAGAGTCTCACCCCAGTCGGGGGACCTGCCAGAAATTCCTGCGCCCCAGATTCATAAGCCAAGCTCAAGAGGGGCGAAGTAAGTTTAAGGGGCCGAATAGCCTTCAGGGACATTTGAAGCAGTACTATACAGCAGGGGAAAACACATCTCGCAAGGATAGGGTGACTAAGTTTGTGCATATCTTGGAACCTATAGTGAAAACTTGGCATATGGAGGTTGAGCTTCGACACGGCACTGTGAGTAGGGATGATCTTGTTGATAGCTTTTTGATCACATTTTCTATTAACAAAAGTGGTCCTATTTTAGATATAGCTTTCCACGACAAGGCAAATGATGATCACCCAGGAATTGAATACCAAACCAAGGGGCAGAGCCAAGACGCCAGTCCCTCAAACCTAATAGTCCTGTCGCAGACATTACCAGGTCGGGTCGAAGGGCACTATTGTGCCGAGGTTGCTTGTTGTTCCGAAGTTTCAGCCATGATTCTGCCAAGGCCCAGAAACACAGCGAGGCCCAAAATCCGACCGTTGGGAAGCAGCCAAATTGGCGGCGGTAGTGCTTTAATTACCTTAAATACCTATATTAAGAAGATTATCGAAAATCAGGTAACAGTTGGACAAGATGTCCGTAAGATTTGGTGCCTTCAATGCACTGTCCTGCCCGATTTGATTGCTGGCGTGTATAAGAAGATGCCTAAGTTTGGGAAAATTGCATTCTGCATTTCTTCAATATTTCTGAGTGAACCCATGACAACTGAACGCGAGATTGATGCTTTGGTCAGAGAATTCGAGCAAGAGGGTCTGATCAACTGCTCTAATCGGCTGCCTGCCCAAGCTCACTGTGAAGACACTCCCCCAGCACCACCACGGCCGATGCAGACACGGTCTACCAGGAAAAATTCTAGAACTGAAGTTCGCTCCAAGCGCAACCAAGACCGGCCGCAGCAAACAGGGCAAACACCAGCAGCTCATCCTATGGAGCCCTCTGGTTCCGCACAGGCCCCGGCCGGGGGAAGGGAGAATATTCCACCACCACGGCCACCATATCTACCACCTGTTCACCCAGGTGCCGCGTTACCCCGTCGGACAAAGCAATTTACATTAGCCACACCCTCGCTGCCACAGGGAGTGCAGTTGATAGGAAGTATGACAGGGAATATTGATCGGCTTAAGTACAGCGATCACGACACCAATGACCATGGCAAGTTTCCAAGATGCTTGACATTCCCCATGGCCTACTCAAGATGCTTGACATTCCCCATTTCGGTCGCGGCATACATGTGACCGTAGCGGCCAAGCAGTTACTAGCGCTGGTGCATGACGGCTATTTATGGATAGGGGACCAGCAAATTCCTATTGACGCCGCACTCATCCATAAGATCATAGGTTTACCTATGGCAGGACCTGATCCAGGAACTGAATTTCCGTCCAAACATGACGATACAAAGCTCGCGCAAACCATGAAAGATTGGTTTGGCCTGACAAAAGGGAAACGGGGGTATCACACTTCCGCGATTCAGGACAAGCCCATTCACTTTGTAGCAGAACTCTTAGCCTGCAAACTAATACGGAAATGCAGGCCAACTGAAGTACCTGCTCCGGTTATCCAGATTGCTATGAACTGCGCTGAGGGCTATACTTATAATTGGGCCGAATATCTTGCGAAGGAATTTCTGGAGGATGCCCGCGATGCGCAAGAAAAAGGTAGACCTTTTCATTATTCCTAGCTTTTAATCCTTATTGCATTAGTTGGGTGGAAAGAACCCACTGAAGCCCAGTTTGTAGAATTAAACCCAGGCATGCCAGGGGCAGCACGGTACGCCTCCCTATGGATATCCTCAGATAAGGTAGCTCAGCAGATGACGAACACTGTGTTCGTCTTCTATGCTATGAGTATTCACTATGAGATTGTGCAAACACCTCGATTTACCAACGAAGTGTTCTCTCAATACGAGGGCGTCGCGCACTTTAGTGCTGATATGCATCATGTTTTCATTCAAGCTTGTGCAGATCCACAACGGCAATGCTTCAAATTACCATATGTAGTCACCGAACCAGATATCAGGGGGATAGTTCAGCACTGGCCGACCGAATGGCTGAAAGATCTAGGGAAAAAACCCTCTATTCTGGTTCCCCCAGCTACCAATATTGGCGCAGGTACCAGTCAGGCGCAGCAGCAAATCCCATTGGAATATAACGAAGACCTAAGTGATTCACAGATGGATGACGACGGCCAGGGTGGAGACGGCGGACAGGATGAGCAGGATGAACAGGATGAGGAGTCGGTCAAGACCATATCAGATCCTAACCCACCAACGAAGCGCAAGTCACCAGAAGTAGCCGAGGTAACCAAGCCGCAGTCCCGCAAAAAGGCAAAAGCGTCGAAGGACAAATATATTGAGGAAGAAGCCACTGTAACACTGGATGAGCTGGAGCATGCTCTATAACATTCTACGACTGCACTTACTAAAAAATGGTCAGATTTTGTAGAATTGCATCTTGTCGGGCTCTCAGGAATCGCAAACAGGGTATTGGAGCTAAAAGAGCTAGCAGCAAAATCAGTGCACAGTACTGCGACAAGTAGCACTACAGCACCCACGCAGCAGGATATTAGGCAATGGCCACCCAGAGATCACCAAGGACAGGTATCAAGCGCAACTCTGATACAGCCTGACACAGATTCCCGACCCTAGATGGGTATGACCGCGGGGCTCGATTATACAAAGATGTCTATGTCAGAATTACACCTCTGCCAGCTCACGATTACAAAGGAGATCCATGCCCGAAACCAATTGTCCCAAACCCAATTGGAAGACACCATCAAACAAAACAAAACCTTTGCAACACGCCTAGAAGAAATAGCACAACAGAAGAAAGAGGCTGAACATACAACAACTACACTGATGCGAGCATTGGATGAGGCATGTCGGAGTCTTTCTGACTCCGACATACAGGGAGCAGAGGAACCAGAGCAGAGAATCGCTAAGCTGAGAGACTATGCCCAGTAGTCCCGCAGTGAGGTTGAAAGGATGAAGATAGAACACCAACACCAGATTGCAGAACTTCAACTGTGCATTCCTCCTGAGACTCCACCAGAGGTCCGAGAACAGCGCCAGCAGGACATCAAGGCTTCAACAACAAAAATATTAGATAATGTGGCCAGCGTCGCAAAACTAATGGAAGACAGCATAGAAGCATGGGAGAACCTACAGGACCATCCAGATGTAGGTAAGATCCAGGAAACCATCAAGTCGCGCCAGGATGAATTAGATGCAGTCAGAGTCGAAATTAAGACACTGCCACCTATGCAGAAGATGGATAAAGTGAAGCGCAGCAAGGAACTTCAGCAGGAAATCGAGTCCTGCAGGACGAAGGTAACGCTGCTGGAGAATGCATTACAGCCCCTGGTTGATGAAGCATTAGAATTGAGCAATACTACAGAAAGCCAGCTCAAACTTTTGAAGACCTATGACACTTTTGTGCAGGAAAGGGCTGACACAGACTCATCTTCAGTATTACAGGAATTGGTGGAAAAGGAGAAAGCCGCCGATGATATACTACACAATCTCACCAGTCGCTTCCAGATCCTCGCGCAGAATATTCTCCCACCAGAGCCCTCGTAGAGTGTCCCGGGACGGGCCACTAGTGAGTCTTAGGGGCCTGTTGGGGCGCGTACCCTAAGGATTATTAGTTTGGGTAACTTCGTGGCTATTTGTAAGCAGAGTTACGAGTCAAAATAGTCTTAGGGGTGTCGGGGCAAATCAAAACCCCTTTTTGTAATAAACCCGTGGTTTAAATCCAGGGTTTAGGGTTTTTGGGTGCCCATGGTTTGAAGCCATGGTTTTGTAATAGCGCGATGTATAAATAGGTATTTTTGTAAATAAGAAAAGGTTAGGTTTTTATGATGTAAGAAATATTAAGGCGAAGCTAAGGTTGATTTTGTAAGGAAAGGTTAAGTCCCAGCTGTGTGTGTGGACGACCTCTGCAGCTGTGTGCGCAGAGGGTTTTTGTAAAGAAGATTGAGGAAAGACCTGCAGCTGTGTGCACAGGGGCCTGCTGCTGTGTGCGCGGCTTTTTAAGGATTAAAGGGATCTGCAGCTGAGTGCGTAGATCAAACTGTGGTTTTGTAGCAAGTTGAATAGAACACAGTTTGTGGACGTAGCCCCTACACTGGGGGTGAACCACGTTATATCCGGTGTTGTGGTTTCTTGTGCTGTTTCTGTTTCTGTTGTCTTTTATGCATTAATAACTGTATACATCTTATAAGTTAGATCGCTGTTAATATTTAGCTTCGCTGTGAATTCCCTGTAGTGGGTTGAGCAAGTCACGACTATTTATTTATCTGTGAAGTTGTATATGAATGAATGGTAAAGCTTTATAAGTATTGATTAATAAGGTTATTAAAGGCTAAGGTACAGTAATCCCCCTCTCTGCTTGCAGAAACCTGATTCTGCGGCATCCCATAGCTGTTTCGGGTGAGACTGCAACCTGCGCGCAGGTTGTTGCCGAAAGGGCCAACACTGTGGGTCTTTTGTTGGTGCGACACTAAAGGATTAAACCTGGGTCTGCCCTATTGCCCAACACATTGCGGAAGAGAGATTACTTCCAACCTCCGATGCAAAAGCTCTTCGATGTCCGATTTTTTCTCCTCGCACATGTGAGCAAATATATATATACGGGGACGGTGTATTGTTTTCTATTGTTATTTTTTGCAGAGCACTGTCGCCATCGAGCTGTCGCTTTCTTGAGGTAGCAAAGGTCCTCACTGTCGGTGTACCTACATCCAGGTGGCAACTACAGAAGCTTGACCGTCATCGACCCGCCATACTCGCCGTATTGCCAGGTAGGCTCCTCGTCATTTTTTTCCTGTTCCATTTGAACTGTTAGTGGTTTTCTACGATGGTTTTAGGTCCCCGGCCATTTTTCTCGTCTCGCTAGGTTATACGCCTATATAAGTGGAGGTTTTATCTTATTTAAGCATGGGAGGGTAGTTTAGCCATCAGAGCAGCTTTGATTTTTCCACCACCGTTCATTTTGCTACCCTGCGCATAGGGATTGAAGGGTTTCGGCGCAGATGGTCGTTACGCCGTCTGCGCCAAATTTCCCTGCATAGTTATGATAGGTATGAGGTAGGTCTACCATGGACTGCTTTAGGGGTTTTGGGGCTATTTATCCCATGGTACGTTACGCGTATTTGAAGCCCTAGCCATTTTCACCTACGTGGTTCTACGCATCCTTGTCGAGTTTAGTGTCGAACCCGTGGCTTGCTGGAGGGGACATGTCTTTTCTATTGGTGCATAGGCATGGCCCCGATTGAGAAAACCTCATAGTTACTACTGTTGTTTCCCACACCGCTTAAAACCCAGCCATTTTTTATCTCTATACTTCAAGCTACCCCGTAGAGATCAGTGGTTAAGCCTTAGCCTGTGGGAGGGAATATATCTATATTCTTACGTTGTTGACCAGAGGAGTGTGGGTATGGTTTTGCTAAGGTGCCGTTAAAAACCTGCGTAGCTGCTACTATCTTTCCCTTGCAGTGAAAGGACCATGGCATGCATAGAAAGCAGAAATGTGTTGCATATTAATGTAGATCTTTTTCTGTCTTGAATATGGTTGATAGAATTTTTTAGTGTCCTACAGCAGTGGTAGATTGCACATTTTTACTGTATATAACTTGTTTTCCACTGCCCATTGGGTTTAATAATTTTGTTAGTCAGGACATTTCAATCCATACACACATATTTTTAACAAATTTCTGTCATGATACACATAGAAGAAGTAAAACCCTGCACACTGTCATATAAATGTTTGCACCTTGAATTTCTCAATGTTACAATGTTATATATGGCAGGAAGAATTCGAATCCACCATGTCTAAGAGGCAGAAGAAGAAGGCCCCTGTGGTCGAAGAAGAGCCAGAAGTAGAGGTTGTCACGAAGACCAAATACATATATGAAGACACTCAATGTGTTTCTGGTGTTGAACCCGAGTACAAATGGGGTGAAATATATAGATTGATTTCCCGCAGGGAGGTTCCCGACATGGGCCTCGAAGAAGAATCCATCTATGCTAACATAGAGAAATCTTCTCTCATGAAAGTTGCCACCAGACCAGAGCTGTTCCCATGCTCTGAGGTAATTGGATGGATTCTGCCCCAGGCAGATATAACCACAATGATCCTGGGGAACGTTGAAAAGCAAGGCTATGCTGCTTACAGCCCTAGATATGTGGCTCTATCCTATCACTTTCCAGAAGCTCAGGTCTTCTTATCTGATGATTGGTTAAACAGCATAAGAATGGACCTTATAGAGACCATGAAAAGAATGCTACTAACTGGTAAGCATTTTAGGACCAGAGTAACAGGCGAATATCATACTGCAAGTTTAAGGCTTCCATACAGATTCATAGCCTTGATGCTCAACAGAATATTTGGACGAGCTCATGGCAAGCTTTTCAAACTGGAATGGATACCCATCATATTTTATGTTGCAACCCAGGGGACAATCTTCAACTGGGCCAGCCTTGTATCAAGAAGTCTTTCTTCTAGCTTGGCCACAACCTTGGGAGGAGAATCCTAGAAAAGGTCTGAGTTTTATATGAACTCAATACTCATAGACTGTATACTATGTAACCAGCCTTTCCCTGGTCTCAGGTGCATCTGGGACAGGGAAAGAATGCTTGTCTATGCTACTTATAGACAACTGTGGGCACACCAGTACCACAGCCATTACAGAGAAGTCTGTGAGCACTTCATTATGCCACTATACACACTCATTTTCCAGAAAGAGTGTGATTGTATGTCGAAGGGGGCCATGCAAGTAATAGAGGATTATGCAGACTACTTCTTGACAAAAAATGGCATGTATTTCAGAATGTTTGGTGGTACGAGAGCACCTTCTCTGCTGCCAAAATACGCAACCGATTATGTTATCCACAAGGAGGCAGTTAGACAAGTGTTCCTGGATGGAATAGGAAGTTTTCTATTCGAGCATAAGAAGACCGCTTATCCTCCCTTGCCTTTCAAACTAGGAAGTTACAGGTTCACTAAGGTGAAACAAGCTAACGAATTCATACAAGAACTGGAAAATTTCCATTTTGGCGAGCTGCCTTTCCAGAGAAATGATACTCACGGGAAAGTAGCTAAGCACTGTAAAGAGCATAAGGTGCATTTTGAGTATACCCACCATTTTGATAGGGAAGAATCTATCCTCTGAAACGCCCCGAACATGACAGCACTGAAGAGAAGATTCAGGAAGAAAATCACTACCATAGGTGGGAAAGGGGATGAACAGGCTAAGGATGAGGAAGAAGCCAAAAGGAGAAATGAAGAAGCCTAGAGGTTAGCGAAAGAGGTTGCAGAAAGGCTGCCTACATAAGAAGAAAGAAGAGTTGCTCAGGAAGCAGCTGAGAAAGCAAAGGAAGCAGCCAAAGAAGCAGAAGAAGCAAAGAGAAAGCTCGATGAGGAGCTCCAAAAGAAAGAAGCTGAAAGAATAAAGTTGACACAGTAGTCAGCTTCTGAAACAGTAGCAGGGAAGACCCAGGATGTGGAAAATACCGAGGTTCAGACCTCTCAAGTACTTGTTGCCAGCACACCCATGATCCCCGCACTCAAGCTGGTCCCTTTTGTGCAGGAAAAGGGAAAGGAAATCCATGATTTCAACACTGTATATTATGATAGGGAAACAAAGAGAATAATAAAGAGGACAGAGAGGAAAGTTGAGGCGGAAGGTCTACCTGGTAAAATGATAACGGATACGACTGTTATGTTAGGAACAGACCAAGATCCGAGATTTACCCTAAGAGCCAGGTCTGGATTCATCCAAGCTTCAGAGGATAATGTAGGCAAAATCATGATTGACTTGGAGCAATCAAAGAAATCTTCTGCTCAATTGAAAGATACATTGAGGCACGAGAGGGAAGAGAGCAACAAGCTCAAGAGGAAATATGAATACATGCAAAGGGAAATGAAATCTTCAAAAGCTGAGATACAGGCCCTCCAAGTAGAAATGCAAGTAAAGGAAACAGCACAGGAGGCCCTAGAGAAAGTGCAGAAGGAATGCCAAGATCTAAAGAGCGAGAAGGAACAGTTACTGGCAAAGGTGGAAGAGCTAGAAGAGCAGCAGAAGATCCTCTTGCAGGCCAATGATCTGCACACCCAAGAACTGAAAAAGGAACATCAGGAGCAGATTTCTTCTTTGACCACTGCTTTGGAAGTGGCAAGAGGATAGCAAGTTAACCTCTAGCCTTTCAAGGAGCATGTATTGACCCAGAAAACCAAGATGCTGCAGCTACAGACTGCTATTGAAGAAGAAAGATGTAGAGTGCTGCAAATCGATAGCCGATTGGAGGAGATCCTGGAAACTGCATCCTACTTCGTGGACCAATCCCGGGACGTCCTAGAGGTCCTAACTGCAAGAACGGAAAGGTTGGAGAACAACGAAGAAACCCCAGCGGATCTACCTTCGAAAGACCAGAGGCCCTCAAGCGGGACTATAACCTAGTGGAGTTTGCTATTAACACCGCTAAAGACTTCAAGAAGGCAGTAAAAAAGACAAAGGGATTATGCACTGAGTTTTTCAGAAGACTTCTTATTACCTACAACTGGTGCCAGATAGAAGCTGAAGAGAGGCTTGGAGCTTTCCCAGATCACAACGCCTTTGTGGAGCTATTGCAGAAGAGATTCCAGGAAGAAGAAGCTAAGGTACAGGATATCAAAACCCTGGACGATCAGATCTTGACAAGCGAAGTAGATCATCCAGCTGTCATTGTACAGCTTCTGGAAGATCAACTTCGATTGAGTACGTCCCGGGTCGAGGCTATCAAAAACCAAGCTGAGAAGTTTGAGATAAATATTCAGTTTTTGGAACCTTGTACCTTTGAAGGCATCGCTACTGAAGCTGCAGCATGGAATAAATTCCTTGACACCCAAGTGGGGCCCTCTTCATAAAGGAGTGGTCATTATTGTAATTTGTAACTATTTTTGTAAAACATTTAAGAAAAACAGAGCGTTGGGAAATGAGGGGTTGGGAAGCCCAAAGGTCACTTTGGGCATCCCAACAGTCTCACCCTTTTTTGTATAAAGCATAGAAAGCTAAGAGGGGAGAGGGACTTTTTCCCAGCGAGACTGGTGAAGAGATATTGTAAGAAGAACTATTTCCTTTTGCAATAATAAATTACAGTTGGCCTGTTGGAGAAAGCTTTGTGGAATATTCTAATGTTGTGCTATGGATTTGTTGAAGAGGAACTATTTCGTTTTCAGCTTTATGTCCATTAACCGTGAGACTGTTCTAACTCTTTGAACCTAAGTTCTTGCATGAATGTTTTCTGGTTTATTTTATGAAGATTTCCACTAGGAGTAATGAATGTTGTTCATAAACAATTGGCTATCTGGTTGTGAAATATCTCTAATTGTTCATGCGATATGGGAAGAAATATCAGCTAACTATAGTTTCTCTTATGTTGCATGCACGCTTTACATTACTCATAATTAAATTCAGTTGGCTCCTCAGGGATAGATAGAAAGGTAGTTAGTTTCATTTCATGGCTGCATATGTGATTTAGATGTTTGTGGGCTTAAGACGAGAGGTAAGAACCTGCGCATCACATTGTGACTGTTCCTTGCATCCTAATCACCCTGCATGGTTAAGTAGGCATTTGCATCTCATACATAAGTCAAAAAATACAAAAATATACACGGTGGACTGGGCCGCAACCGGTAAAACCTTGTTTTGTTACTTTGACCTATGGTAGCCGGACCGCAAACCGGACGGATTCCCTATACCAAACAGTCAACGGGATAGTTGGGAACGTTGATTGGGGAGAATCCCTTTCTGTTGTTGCCTGCGAATTTCCAGGACTCAATAGTTCTGGCGCTAGAAGGAGGGCCGCCAGTGAATGGCTGGCTATGGAAACTTAGTTTTCCCAAGACTACCTTACCAGCAGATATTTGAAGCTTTCAGCCTGACCCAAGTACTTACAGGTTTCGGTTATACCTTTGAAGTAAGAAATCCTGTTCTCACCCTACGTTGCTCTTTGCTCAGATTTTGTTCTTTTGCCTGTACTCATGGCTGGTGTGATTGTGAACCAGCCCAACCCATTACCTGCTTGGAGAGCTAGATCACCTTTGAGCCTTACACCTCCATTTCATAAATTACCTCAAGGTTTTGAGAAGCTGCTGCCTAAGTTTGACCCTAAGGAAAAGACCGTTGTAGATGATCACTTGCAGAGTTTTTATTTAGCAGTAGAAGGGTTAAGGGCTGGGGAGTACGAAGATGTTTTCTGTAGATTATTCCCTCATACCCTGAAAGGGGCAGCTGCTTCATGGTACTATTCCCTGCCCGCAAACTCGATCCCAGACTGGAACTCTTTCGAAAAAGTTTTCAGGAGTAATTATACAGCCCAAAAAACACATGCCTCATTAATGAAAGGTCTTGGTTTGTTAAGAAAAGAGAAGAATTAAAAGGTACATAAGTTCACTCAAATATTTTCATTATACCTAAAGAATTTTTCTGAAGCTGACAGACCCTCAGACAAGGTCTTAATTGAGTATTATACATCTGCCTTAGGACCTGAGCTGGCTATGTTCGCTAAAATGAAAGCCAAGCCTACATTGGTAGAGACTTATGAAGAGGCAGGAAGGGTAGAAGCTAAAATGGAAAGTGTAGAAGATTACCCTGACTTACCTAAAGAGAAGAATACCAGGAGAAGAGTTGTACCACTGTCTAAACCTAAAGAGGATCACCCACATGATTATCAGAGAATGCTGAAAATGATGCAGAATTTATCCAATAGAATAATAGACCTGGAGAAAGGGAGGGAAGCTCAGAAAACTCATAAACCCCATTATCCAAAAAGAGAGGATAATAACCAATGGAAAGTCCCTCCCCCACATCTACCATCAGTAAATATAACAGAAGTTGGGGGTGATAATTTCTGCACTTTTCACCAACAACCTCATTCGGAAAAGAAGTGCCCGCAATGGTTGAAATTGATAACACTGGTTATGAATCAGCTTCTAGATTCTAAAGTGACCAAGAACAGTGCCAAGGAGGATAAGAAAAACCATGCTACAGAGAAACAAGATAATGACACTATGCTTTCATGGAATGGTATCTCGTTGTTTGACACTGAAGAGAGCGCTCTCAAAACTGAATGCGCACCTACAGCGACAAAGGATATAGATTTAACAATTTTGAAGATCAAAAGACTGCAAAATAATGTCAAGAGACAAGTAGAGATGAAGGTTGAGGACAAAACACCTAGAGCCAATACTCTCAACCAGGAGGCAAAGCCAATCACTGAGACTATCAAACCTGTAGAAGAACTGATAGGTGTTAGTGAGGAAAACACCAATGAAATTGGAGAGCATGAAGAGGATTTGCATTCTCAAAACCAACCAGGAGAAGAAGACATAGAACCAGGTTGGGAAGAGAAAGCTGATACCCCACCTTTTCTTTTGACCCTAGAAATGTTGAGTCACAATGTGCATAATTGCTTGGTAGATTCTGGATCAGCGGTGAATGTTATGCCTCTGGAGATTTGCAAAAAGATTAATGGAAAGCCGAATTCCACATTTTGTGAAGTAACGCAATTAGACAGCTCAGGTGTCAAAGTAGTGGGAGAAATAAAAAATGTCCTCATTCACTTATCCGCAAACAACAAGATTTGTCAATTTATTGACATCACTATGGCTGACATACCTAGTGGATATGGGCTTATTCTGAACAGAGATTGGTCTACCAGGTTAATAGGCTATTTTGCTTTGGATTGGTCTCATCTATTATTTCCTCTCAAGGATGCCCCGAATAAGATTAAGATTTTGAGAGAGCCTTATATGAAGTATACCGTCACTAAGCTAGGGGAAGGAAATGAATCTGCTGATTCTATCCTGGGAAACTATCTGACTGAGTGTAAGCTGAGACATCATACTGTTATACACCTGATTGGCACCTCTCCGTCCGAGTGATGACATCCCTCAGGTCGGCACACAAAAGGAAACTTATGGATTGAGGTTTGCCTAGTATCATTATACCTTGGTTGATGATGAAATACATTGCCTATATGCCCAGCTGATTACTTTGCCATTTTGAGATTTTGAGTAGCATACGCGACTATATCTATTGACATCTAGCGCATCATATGCGAGTATCATGTTTAGCAGGTCACGCATACATGTATATGCGGGTTGCACTTGTATAGAGTCGCATATCATACGCGGGTTGCTCTACTACAGACCCGCGCATGGTTTCCTCAAAATTAATATTTAAAAACATGAGTTAATGGGAGATTAGTTTACTCATTTACCTTAATCCCATTAACTGCTGTAACCTCCCCAACCTTCGAGAACTGCCTCATTTCCCCCATATAAATAGAGGCCTTGGGGATGGGGTTGGGGAGTCATACTTGGAGAGCAAAGTTATGCTGGTGGATTGTCTACAGAATCTTTGGAGCAGAGAAACTCAGAGTCCTTTGGTGACAGAGGAGTCCTTGTTCAGACATTGGGTTGTAACCTAAACTCTCTTCTATTATTGTTAATAAAGATATTACTTCTTCCATATGTGTTTCATATCTTGTGGATTGGTAAATGTTTACATTTCAATATGATATATGATTTGCCTAACCTGCATCTATATATATGAATTGCATTGTATCTAGAGGAGTGTTTATTGACAGGTGAAGGAGGAACTATCCTGGAGACTTTAGAAGTAGATTGAAGAGGAAGAAGCTAGCTTGGATCAACCTTCGTTTTTCACAAGTAAGTTCCTGCTACTTTCCTATTTCCTATTCTGTGCTTTTAAAGTCAAATTGTCTGCAAGTGTTAGAGTATGTTGGTAACCCCCCGACCTAGGTTATTAGGTGAATTATCCTGTACAACAGAACTGGTGACTCCGCTGGGGAAGCCAAGTCTGCTTTAGGTCTTTTTCTGTGTCCTGACCAGTCATTGCTCGAAGTTTTGTTTGTGATTTTTTGTCCCGCTTTCTTGCTTACTGTAGCATTTGAAAGTCTTGGGTCTTTCTCTGTTTTTGAGAATTCTTTTTATACCCATACGTGGTTTGTCCCACTGGATAGTCGCGCATACTGAGTCTAATACGTGGGTTGTTCCACTGTACAATCGCGCATCATTCACGACCTGCACTACTACACAGTCGCGCATACTCCTGAAAACTGTGATTTTTGTGTCAACGTTTGCTTGTTCTTTGGCCTGTTATAAGTCCTGTTTTCTGTTAAGACTTTCTTTAAGAGTGTTGTAGAGTTGTCTGAGTGTATCAGGTGATCACATCTTAGTGCTTTTCGAAGCCCTTGGGTTCTTTGTACTTGTTTTATTTACTGTATGCATCTTGAAACTTTCTAGCCTGTTTGGGTTGTTGGTTTGAGTGCCTGAGTCTAGATCAGTGATCAGGGTCTTAGACTCTGTCTGTCCAGTCTACTGTCTGTCAATTATTGGTTTGCACTTGCCTGTTTAAAAGTCTGCAATGATCTCTTGGTCATTGTCTGCACCCAAGTTGAGGTCCTAGCCTGCTTTTCTTGCTGGTTTTTAGGTTCTGTTTGCATGTTAGTTTCAATTTGTGTTTTATTACAGTCTATAAGTGTCAAGTTTACTCAAGCATTGCATTTATACATGCACAATAGTTGTTTTTTTTTTAGCATTTTTTAAAGTGAAAAACAAAACATAGTTAATCTTTTGCATTGCAATTTTTGCATTATAGTGTTTGTTTCAGTTTAAGAAATACTATCTCAGAAAAATACAAAAACATATAGGCTTAGTTTCTCTTTTTGCTGCATATAGTTCATCAATATTTATTTGAAAAAAATGAAAAGAAGTTTATTTTATAATGTTAGTTTGCTTTAAATACACTTTTGCTTTCATTTATTTTCTGCTAAGTCATAACATCATACAGTCCATCACTTCCACTTCCTTTGAGTAAAGAACAGCCCTTAAAATTAACGCTTAAATTTAAAATCTATTAGTAAGTTTTTATTTTTAGGGCCTTTCACCTACTAGCTTAGGCTAGGTTTGTGGGCTAGGGAGTGTAAACTTCCCACAAACTATAAACTCAGACGTAGTGGGCTATTCATTAGGTAAATCCTTGGTTCTACCGCTGTATCTGGGAAGCTCCTCTCAAACGGGAGTTAAGCACTAGGCCGCATGGAGGCTTGGACAGAGGGGATAACCCCCTGAATCCTTGTCAAAACGTAACCCAGGACTTTTACGCATCTGGGGATTCTGTCTAGGCAGAATTTCGGGCTCATCTACCCTGCCCATGCGTACGAGTTCGGCTTGCGACTGTCCCCCGAGACAGTAGGTATTGTCAAGGTAGCCTTAGTCTCTTGTCTTTTTAGGGCTCATACCTAGGTAAACCGAAAGGTTATTTCTGGTTCACCTTGAACGGACTTGGAAGGTAACCCTTGTGGAAAGTGTAAGAGGGCGGTTGGGTGATTCCTCTGCTTGTGCCTAAGAACCCCTCAAGGACACCAAGTAACTGTTCATCAGCTTTCTTCGGGAAAGCATATCTTTATAGCCTGTTTTGATTGCTTGAGACTTAGGATTTTTTTAGTGTATGCTCTGTGGATCTGCTTGTGTTTAGTTGGCCTTAGGGTGTGATTTTTTAAGACTTAATTCTAGAGGACCAACTTGTTAGAAGGTCAAGAAGGTTGTGAAACCTTCCTCCTCTCTCACCACTGGAACCTCCACCTTTACCTCAAAGGCGGAGACTAAGCACAGCTGGTTCCTTTGAACCAGTAGGAGTAAGTGAGGTTCTTGGTGAACCGGAATTAATAGCTAACCACTTTGACTTTGATACAGTCGAAGTAGAAGAATTGCAAGCTGACGAGTTTGCAAGAAATTATAATACCCCCTTGACTGATTTGAACGATCCAGTGATCGTGCAGGTTAGGCCTTTTAGTTCACCAGTGCTAGGTGTACCTGTAGGTAGAGCTATGTCTTCTGAGGGAGAAAGTTCATTTGTTTTCACCTCAACCCTTCCGGTTGAAGGGGTACTACCTCCCCCGGTTAGTACCCCTAGATCTAGTTTACCTTCCACACCCTTAACCCCAGCAAGCCGGGTGGTCCAACCACCGGTTTACTCGAACATTGGAAGTATGTCTGGTGATATGGCTACTAGGATTCCTAGTATGCCTACAATTCCTTCTTCCTTCCCTTACACTACCCACAATGGTCCGGTGGGATCCTTGGCCTTTGTCCAAGGATTCCCTTGGAATGGGGGGCACATACCCCCATCTAGTCCATACGTAGGTCCACCTCCTTCATATGTAGGAGTGCAGTTTGGTAGCAACACCTCTTAAGGTCAAAGCTACCAAACCCCTATTTCAGTCCCATACACGAGCTCTCCCTTCTCTTTGTTTAGTGGAGGGATACCTGCTCCAGTCTTTCAGACCCCAACTTCTATGGGGACGGCCCGAACCACTTACACTACACCTCCTACCCAAAATCCGGTGGCTTACGGATGGAACCCGTTCCAAAGCAACCTACCCACTTCACAACCGGTGTCTGGGGGCAACCCCACCTTTACTTATGGGTGATCGGGGGCAAATCCCTCTAATCCCCAAGCTAGTACCTCTAGTACACCGGCTAGGCCAAAGCTTCCTTTTCTGGCAACCTTGAATTTGCCAGACTTATCAAAATTGATGAACGATCTGGTGAGGCATGACCCCTTGTGGCCACCTGTTCCCACCAAACTGCCCTCGGACATCCCTAAGTTCGAAGGTAAGGCTGGTGAAGATCCTGGGGCACATGCCACCACCTTCCACTTATGGTGTTCTTCCAACTCATTGAATGAAGATTCAGTGAGATTGAGGCTGTTCCAGAGGACCTTGACGGGCACTGCAGCAAAATGGTACATTGAGCCGCCTTCTGCTGCTTTTAGCAGCTTCTGGGACTTGGCTACCGCTTTCCTTAGCCACTTTCAGCTTCCAGTCCGTTACGACTTCGGAACGGAATTGTTGTCCACATTTAGACAAAACAAGGCAACCCACATCTCGGATCATATCCAAGAGTGGAGGAGGCGAAAGAGCCTCATTAAAGCTACCATCCCTCCTGAGTTTCTATTAGAATGGTTCCTTAAATCTTTATTGCCCTATATATCTAAGGATGTTTCCACATCAGGAGTGACTAGTGAGGAAGAAGCCATACTCAGGGCCCAGCAGTTGGACTTGATTTATTCACAGTCTGGGATTTTATATGAAATCATCCCTGAGGCACCAAGGCCTTCTCATGAGGCCGAGAAACCCAAGCCTGGACCCCATGCTGATGGTGTGGTTAGTTCCGTAAACTCTCCCACTGTAGAGTCTTTGACAAAACAACTTCACCAATTGTCTGTCAAACAGTCTACGGTGGAGGCAGCAAAGGCTGCCCCCTCCTCCCAAAGTGCAAATGTTTTTGCACAAACCTCTTCAAAGGGCAATCAGCAGTCCGGCGGGAAGAAGAAGAAAGGAAAAAAGGGAGAGGGAAACCAAAATCAAAACAAGCCAAAGCCCACAAACAATGCTGATGGGGGCAAAAAGGAAAAGAAGAAAGTCAAATTCCCTTGTAAGTTGTGCCAAGGGGATCATATTACTCATCTTTGTCCCCTCATGGAACAAGCTCAGAAGCTGTTACAAACGCAACCGTCGGCTGTCCTGAAGGA
>LPNX010802116.1:0-51331 GCA_001517045.1 Pseudotsuga menziesii | reverse complement strand
CCTACCACATTCTCGAGGACCGAAGCCACCGGATTGATTACGGGAGAATCAGTCCCTATCACTTTAGGACTATGTCCAAGGATGATGCAATCCTACCACTTTCTCGAGGACCGAGGTCACCAGATCTATTATGGACAGATGTCCCAGGATGATACAATCCCTCTTCATTCTCAAAGACCAAGGTCTCTGAATCACTTTAGGGAAAGTGCCCAAGGATGATACAATCCCATCACATTCTCAAGGACCGAGGTCATCAGATCTATTATGGACAGATGTCCCAGGATTATACAATCCCTCTTCATTCTCAAAGACCAACGTCTCTGGATCACTTTAAGGCAAGTTCCCAAGGATGATACAATCCCATCACGTTCTCGAGGACCGAGGTCACCGGATCTATTATGGATAGATGTCCTGAGATGATACAATCCCTCTTCATTCTCGAAGACCGAGGTCTCTGGGTCACTTTAGGGAAAGTGCCCAGGGATGATACAATCCCACTACAATCATCACTACTCCCCCTTTCGAGGAAGGTCCTTTCGAACAACACCAAGCTTGTCCTAAAGGTGTTTGAACTTTACTTGAGACAGAGGCTTCATCAGTACATCATCATCCAAACCATCATCATCTACATCTTTAGTATGTGAATACTGAACTATCACCATTTGTATCTCCAGTATGTGAATACTAAAATCATCATCATCTATATCTTCAGTATAGAAATTCTGAAAGCATCGTCGTCTCTATATTCAATATAGAAATACGGAATCACCATCATCTGCATCTATAGTATGTGAATACTAAAACATCATCTATATCTTTAGTATGGGAATACTGAAATCATCATCATCTATATCTTTAGTATGAGAATACTGAAACATCATCATCTCTATATTCAGTATAGAAGTACTGAATCACCATCATCTGCATCTACAGTATGTAAATACCGAAACATCATCATCTGCATCTTCACTTCTTTGTAGAAATACCGGATTTCTATGTGTTACAATGGAACACGGGGTTCTCTGTCGTCACAAATATGGTTATCACATAGAATCATTGTAGTATCCATATTTAGGTCAAAGAGACCTGATATCATATTCCAAATCCATATGAATTCATAACTTAGCAGGGCAATCTGCTATGTATTCTACTTCAGTCATGCTAAAAGAAGCACTGTATTGTTTCCTACTAAACCATGAAGTCATAGCAGACCCTAAACAAAAGCATCTATCTGATGTGCTTTTCCTGTCTAAGATACTTCTAGCCCAATCTACATCTGTATAGCCATACAATTTGTAGTCATGGCTACCATCATAGTATAAACCAAGGTCTATAGTCCCTTTCAAATATCTCATCGCATGTTTTGCAGTTACTAAGTGAACCCGTCTTGGTTGAACAAGAAATTGACTCAAGGTGTTCACAGCAAAACAAATGTCTAGTCTGGTATTTGTTAAGCACATCAATGACCCAATGATCTATCTGTAATGAGTCACATCCACTAACTCTGATGAGTCATCGGCTAACAGCTTCAGGTTGGAATCCATGGGAGTAGCCATGGCTTTGCATTCCAACATATTGAATCTCTTCAATATCTCTATTGCATACTTTCCCTGGTTGAGAAATATTCCTTCTAAACTTTTCCATACTTCTAGACATAGGAAACAATGCATTAACCCAAGGTCTTTCATCTCAAATTCTTCTGCTAGTTTATTCTTGCTTTCTACAATCTGTTTCTCATTCGCTGTCAAGAATAAGTCATCCACATATAGTATGACAGGTTAACCTTGTAGTAAAGTTTAGGATTGACTTTACTCTTGGAAAATCCCATGCTCGTCAAGAAACTATCTATTCTTCCATACCAAGCTCTAGGAGCTTGCTTCAGGCCATAGAGGGCCTTCTTCATCTTGCATATGTGAGTCCATCTGTCTTCAACTTCAAATCCTTATGACTATTCTATGTAAAACTCTTCCCAAATCATACCATTAAGGAAGGATTTTATGTACATCATCATGGAAGCAACTACCATCATGGTTCTGAAGGAAGTGTACCTTGCTTCTTGGAGTAAGTGTCTCTTCAGAATTAATTCCCTCTTTCTTATAGAAACCTCTAGACACAAGTCTTTCCTTTCTTCTATTAGCAACATATTTTATCTTGCAAATCTATTTGTAAGATACCACATTCTTGCTTTCTGGTTTGAGTACTATATCCCAAACATCATTCTAGTATCATAACATCTTCCATGAGTTTGTCTTGTTAGGTCATCAACATATCCTAGTCTTCTGCATTCAACCTTGAAAGTTGGAACCCACTTTACTCTTGGTAAAGTCTCGATCCATCAGGAAGTTGTCCATCATGTCGTACCATGTCGAACTCATATATCTTCTATAGTCACTCCCGCTGAAGTGAAGTATCATCTTCCCTCTTCATTCTGTATAGGTGGTTCTATGCTTGATATATACTTCTAGTAGGTCTGGTCAATAGAGTATGTTATTTCATAGTCTATTTTTTCAGAGGCAAATCATGAACCTTGCTTTGTACACTTGTTCTTGTAGATCCATAGATACTACATACTTCCCTTTATGTCTCAAAATCATATCGTATACATCATTCCCCATGATCAATGGTTATTCTTTGATCATAGCCTCTTTCATAGCATTCTTTTCTTCATATTGAGTTATCTCTCGTACCCATGGTGATCTTCATCCTTCGAGGTGGATCTACTACTCTCTAAAGCCCTTTCTTTCGTCATGGTGTCTCTAACCTTGGGAGCTTCAAATTCATGTTTATGGGAGTGAATCTTGAATTGTCATCACTTGTTCTTTGGAACAAGTCTCATCCTTCTTTTCTTGTAGGAGGTTGTACAGGACCTTTCCTACAATTCAAATGCACCAGTTGCATGGTTATAACTATTTCATAAAACATATGCATAATGAAAAATTCTTATGCATCATGCAACTGTTTAGTCAATACAACATTCATCCATATCTCACATAAAATTTCTAGATGCCTTCCATTTCTACCATGACATTATTGAGATTATGCACTAATACAATATGTCAGCAAAGAGGTTTCATTCTAGATAAGTAGCAATGGAGAGATGTATAGCACCATGAGCTACTTACCCATCACATGCATATTAGTAGTATACTGTCATTAATGCAAACAGTCTATCATGCATAACACATCAACTAAATATAATCAAATGCATAACAAAACAATATCATGCAATGACAATTGAATACTTATATTTTATTAGTTTCATAGGTAGACTCCTTCTTGATCCTTCTACTTCATCATCTTCTTCATTCATGACATCATCATTTCTTATCCAAATGATAAGATGGATAAGAGGTTCTTCAAGAATTGAGTTCTTCACATTCCTCATCACTTGAGGGATCTTCTTTGAATGGAGAGAGCTTGATCTTCAATTTCTCCCATCTTCTTCTTCTTAGAGTTAGCTGAAAGTAATCACTTCCTTCTGGCACACATTCCTCGCATGAATGAATCCCATGATCCTGGGAGGTCATTCAAGGTTTCTATCACCACTTCTGCATTCTGGATCTTCACATTCTTCAAATGTTTTCTCAAAGCCATCTCTTGATTTAAGTTCTTATCTTCAATTAGCTTGATCAAGGAATAAAACATCTTTGGTGTCTTTAGGGAAGACACTTGTGGTACAATTTGATCCGTGATTGGATCAACAATGATCTTCTTGGCCTTGATCAAGTTCTTCTTGTGTAAGGCTTTGAGCCTCATCTCCGTATGGAATTGGAACCTCTCTACTCATGTAGGTGTCCAATTCATTTTATTCATAGATATAAAATAATTCCATGCTTGGAATTTGTCAAATTTACCAAGATTATCATCAAGTTGATGTGATATATCACTTTGAAATGAGAACCTCAAATGCAAATAACAAAAGATTAGATCTTACCGATTTGAGTTGTCCGTCCTGCTTCTGGAGCTGGCTGATCTAGGTTTTGTCAGAGAAACCCTAATTTTAAAAACTTGGAATATTTTAGATATTATTGGATAGAAATATATATCTCTTCAAATGGAGCTGTCCAATGTACTCCTTTTCTGAAAATAGTGGAGGGAAGCTCCCGGAACAGGAAGCCCTAGTTTTCCAATTTCTTTTGCTGAAATGCTTGTCACTGTTTCTGTGATATCTCTGAAATTAATGCTCCTCTATGTCTGAAAATTCTCACTGAGGTAAACTAGAATGTCCCTGATCCAAAAACATAGGTTTCATCAGAATTTGTTTCGCCAATTGGAATTTATGATCCTTTTCCCAGGGTGACCTGTTACATGACTGTTCAGAACAACGACGTTGTACGGCATGCAATGTGTCACTGGTTCATCTTCAGGTTCTGAAATTCAGACCACGGAAATTATAGTCTATTCTATTTCTAGAAAATCTTCAGGAATTCCATTTGGACCTCTGTAGCCCAAGCTATAGCAATTTTCCCCAGGTGTCCTGTTTAGGGATGAATTCTGGAAGAGGCTAGAACCCTAACTTGGAGGGATCATATCTCCCAGAATATAGCGAATATAAGGAAGAATTTTAAACACAGTGTACAGCTGGATTTTATATTTTTCTGCTGCAATTTTCAGCTCCTGAACCTTTGCCAATATCAGGATATAGTGAATGTACCAAAACTTAGCATTTTTAGTATTTAGGGTTTTTCTAGCTCGGGGTCAAACTAGGGTTTAATTTTCCCAGAGTTTCACCCAACAAAAATTCTTGATCTAGGTCTCTAAACTTAGATTTGGATGAGGAGAGAAATCCTATGCTAGGCTCATTCAAAAATTCCTCTTCAGCAAGAAGCCCTAATTTATTCCGAGGAGAGAGGGAGAGCTTATTTTGCCTTGTGAAAGCTGTCCTATTCAGGGTGGCTCTGATACCATGCTAACTTTTCATATGCTTAGCTAATACATCAGTATTTCATTTAATTTTCATAATAAAAGAATATAAGTAGGATCACTGAAAGAAACAGAATCACAAGAACAACACAGATTTATCCTGGGAAAACCCTAAAGGGAAAAACCCAACAAAAGCTTCCTCAATATAGATGCCCCAAAATGATAAAAGACAAAAGATAAAACCAGCAAGGAGATCAAAGCCTGATCCTCCTCCTTCTCCGGCTACTCTTCTCTCCTCCACTAATGCGCTACACAAGTGAGAGTGTGTGTGTGTGTTCCAAATGAGGAGCACTACACCTCTATTTATATTCATCCGTTCACTTAAGTTAACTCATTTGACATGTAGGATCGAGTTAAATCATGTAGGCTCGAGTTACACATGTAGGCTCAAGTAACCACACTGGAGTGCTGATGACCCACCTTTACAATTAGAGGGGACTACCTCATGACTCTTATTAGTTCTTCCGATTAGGAGCATCGGGGTACAATGTAATACAAGTGGTTTGGTTCTCCCGGTAGGACCATCGGGGACCACAAAAAGATACATATAGAATATTCTTCGAAGTTACAATATTTCAGCATGAGCTGATGTTTCATGTTGCTCAGTAGTGTAGTGCTCCAGTCATAAATCATGGGTCTCATGCACTCCACTGCATAGAACATCAGAGGCCGCAAGGCCTGGTGGAGTGATGCCAAGCCCACTATCCTGCCCAATGTCAATAGTATGGCCTTTAGGCCCAGCACCTGTATAGAGTTGGTAGGGACCTGACTCCCCACCTTCTCTGTGTCTAGATAGTAATACACTACAATGTACTCGTTGATAGTTAGAAAACCTACTGGCCCACCACAAGAACGAAGGTTCGCCACTTTCCCTCATCTAGAAATCCCAGTAATGAAGTATATGTCCTCCACCTCTATAGTGAGGGACATCCCATCTATTTTAAAGGACTCCGAGTCTGGATCCCAGTAATCCACCAGCATCTGTAATATTCTTGGTTTGGCCCTCAAACCACCAAGACACCAAAACTTGTAGATTCTGCATGCACGTAGAGCTTGTTGAGCCATTAGATCATCCCTTACTGCTTCCTCTACCTCACCATGTTCACGCTCTCTCCACTCTAGGACCATTATTCACAAGAAATTACAAATTTTTCCATTAGATTATTGAAAAAACCTTATGCGCGGCCTCATACGCGACTCTTTTCAAAACAACCGTGTATGTACGCGGCTTTGGGGGAATTTTTCGCGTATATCCATCCCTATACGCGGAAAAACCCTCAATTTCCACTTGGGCCGCAACGCCCTTTTTAGTTTGTCCTAGAAATCTTAATTGACCGGGGAATTTGATAAAAATTGCATTGAAATGGAAGAGAAGAGCATGGGTAAATACCTAGAAGAAACGGTAGTGGATTCCGCCGACTGGATCTCCTGGAATTCGTTGTTGAAAATCTGAGCTCAAATGGGTAAAAGTTTCAAATGTTTTATAATATTTTGAATTGTTTACTATTTATAGAAAATTTTGAAATATTTGAAAATTTTTACCCCCTTTCCTATAGTTTCGACATTTTCTAACCATTTTGGACCGTTTTTGACATAATTCATGATGTAGAGGACCTTTTTCAGTGCCGTTTCAACCATTGGATTGACCCATTCGTGCCGATATTAGGTATCATATCTAAACTAGAATATAGGTTAGGTTTCATCACTGTTTGCATTTTGCATGACCTTATGACCATCTCATCATGACCTTAGGTACAAACCCACTCTATTATGTCACGGAACCTTCTTGTTGTTTTAGAAGTGGCATGATATGAGTGGTAGAGCTTCAACTGACATGGGTACCCTAGTTAGCACCTTATTTGCATTTGGTTCCGATGCTGACATTTTCTCCTTTAGGGTGTGGGATTCTATTGTATAGTATCGCCATGACATTTCGCAAGAGCCTCATACTCCTCTTGATCTTTTGCTGGCCTATTTCCCTTAGGACTCCCTCATGTCAAGTTGTGAATGCATTATCATGAGATTTTCCTACCTTATTGATCTTTATGCCGGCTCCCCTAACATTGTGTTTCAGCCATATAGCCCGAGCTTGTCTCATGTCTAGCCATGCAGAGCCATTTTTTTATATCCTTCGCAGCTTGTTTCCCTTTTACCGGGAGGGGATTTTCCCCCGAGTGTCGATATCCTACACATGTATCCTTGCATTGAGCATAGGTATGTTCCACTGCTTGGAACTAGTTTGTTTTCCCTTATGACAGTTGTCTCCTCCTAGTGTATAACTATAAATCCATTTTATTCTTTTTCAAGCTTTTTAAATAACTGAAAAATTCCAAAAAAATCAAAAAACCAAAAATCCGAACAAGGAAAGATGTTATCTTTGGCAGCTGTCGAGACATGTCGCCTTCGAACAGAGCACTGTATATCACATCCATTGGTTGGGTTATAGTTTGACTTTAGGAGCTGTACTCATTTATCTGATTTTATCTCCACCGACTGGTTAAGCTTCCAGTCCCTATGGAGCCTCTGTCGATGCCTCCTATGTCGCAAATATGTCACAGTTTGAATATCGAGTCTGTGTTGCCTTTATTCAGTCACCATACACCGTTATGCTCTTGTTCAAAGGAAGTTGAAGACTGAGTTGGCCATTCCTCATTTCTCTTGACTTTACATGTCAGCCATTCCCGGTATAGTTACTGGTTCATGCACCTTATGATCGAGTCCTTCCACATTATACAGCTTTGCTGAGTACCTCGTGTTGGATGATGGGGGGTGCCTTAAAGCCCTCCTTTCAGCGGATTTCATCCCATCGACTTCTTATCATTTATTCTGGGATTGGAATCTAGAGTCATTTTGAGTGCCTTGAGACTTGCAGTCATCAATGGTAGGTTCTCTCGCCATCGACAGTCTTTTGGGAATACATCAATGTCCCCTGATCAATGGATCCTCTCAAGTGTTTGACCTCAACACATTTATTCACACTTGTAAGTTTGCACTCTAGTACCTTGATTCCCATTTTCATTATCGGTGGGTGATCTCGCGTCTGTTAACGGTATACATTAATGACCGATAATCAGACGATGGAATACTATGTTCGACCTCGACACCTCTATTCGCATAGTAGGACATGTACTCATAGCGGTTTGTGTAGAAGACTTTCCAGATTGGTGGCATCTCTTATATGCTACCTCCTTGATCGTGCCAGTGTTCATGAGATTTCAGCTCTCGTGACTTGATTCTAGTATATGTTAGATATTTCCAGCCACTATGGAGATCTTGATCTATTATATATCTTTAGCCATTATGGAGATCATGGTCCTTTTTATATCTTCATCATGGAGATTCTAATCTATGTATATTGTACATGGTGATGACCACTTATGTGATATCTTGTATCATGCCTATTCATGGCCATTGTACTCTTATGTATCTGGGACTTCTATATGTATTTGTAGTTATGTGCAGAGTTGTATTATTGTACTATGCTGATTGGGTGGTTGGTATTCCATTTGCGATCATTCATCACTCCACTTCTGGGATGGACTTATAATGTATTTCGGCCATCATATGACCCCTCTGACCTCACACATTAGGGGGAATATGTTATAGCTGATTTCACCACACCAGGTGAATCACACTTTGTATGGCCTTCCCCTGTCCCGCTGCAAACTCCTAATACCCCTTGGACCATTTTTTGTCCTTTGATGTTTTCCTGACCATCCCTAAAAACATGTGAAAAATGATACACGCAACTTTCAAACCTATAATCATGTATATACGCAGGTTTGACCACTAAAACCGCATACATCGGGATGTGTACAAAATCCAAATCCTTTTGGAGTTTTCCTTGACATGGATCCGACTCACTTGACTCCTGGCCTTCCCTATGCCTTGAGATCGCTCGGATTCGACCTTTCATTACCCCTTTGAAAAGCTATATAAGGAACTCCTTGGTACATTGAAGGCATAAGAGAGAATTGAGAGAAAGGAAACTTGTTGCCAGAACTTATGCTTGAGTCTGCATCCCTTTTCCCCTTGGAGCACTTTTGTGTTCTTCCCAAGCTTTCCTTTTTCTTGCGAGCTTGCTATCTAGAGATGGAGGATTGAAGTGGTGGAGGCCTAAGTGGGGGATTCGGTTTCTCCGGTTCGCAGACGTGCCGACAGAGGTTGTATCTTGTAATCTCTGATTTATATTAATAGAAATATATTTTCCTGTCCAATAATGTGTGTTTGAATGAATATTTTATTCATGGGATTATGTCAAATGCTTATACATTATTGAGTATATATGCTAGAATAGATCTAACACCATGATATATAGAATGCTTGTATTATTTAGTTGTTGTTGAGGAAGTAATCTATCAATTCAAGCTGAAGTTGGAAAGATCAACAGGGATCTACTTCAACCATTTGGAATAAGGTATGAGGTCTAATCCTTTAGTGTTAGACATTTAATTTCTATTGCATATTGGAAAGGATTGATTTCTGGAGTCAAGTTGTCTGTTGTGGTACCCCAAGCCATAGGAATTTATCTCCGTAAGAAATATCCAACCTTGTGAAGTAATAGGCTACTGCAATATATAATTACATGAGAGATTGGAATGCATAAGGTTTCCATTCGAAATAGTCAAAAAGTAGGCTTACTAAATCTAGTCAAATCCCCCATAGGTGCATAAAGCAGTTTCCAAATCCACTTAGAGGCTCATGAATTGGAAAAGTCAAGTAGGCAAGCTAATAAGGGATGGAAAGACAAATCATACATGCTTTTATTAGGAGAAAAGGATGGAGGATGATGAGGGAAAAAAACAAGTCAACTACACCTAGTCTTACTTTCCCTTTTACCTTATTTATCAATAAAACAGGCAACTTAGCAGAAAAGGCAGATATGCACTATGGAGGATCTGGAATAAAGTAGACATGCTAAATATGGTTTCCAGGTTTTAGCAAGTTTGACTTATAGGACATGTGGAAGACAACTTGCATAGAGTGGAATATAGGAAACTAAGTAAATAAGAAAAAAATGGATTAATTAATGTTTAAGGTAGCTAACTATGGGTTGATTATTCTAACAAATTTCACCAAGGGTGCTTAGTGTCCCATTCCAACACAACAATCCATGTGGCCTTGGTCCTTCTACCATTCTCATGCTCCAAGGAGTTGATGCACCGTTGATGTGGGTTGCTATGGCTTGTTCTCTTTCTGTGCTTCCTCGAGTTTCTCTCTTCTGCAGCGCTGTCTTCACCAGCCTCTTTGCCATAAATATGAACTTTGAAGACTTGTCCATATTGAAAACTAGATAAGTCTTTCTATCCTGGGCGGTGGAGGTGAGCAGCAGATATTTCAAGCTAACTCTTGCCCATTGGACCCCACGCAGCTTGCCAAGGGCCAAATATCCCGCCTACAGAGGTCAATGTCATGGCCGTCTTCCAATCTTGCAGAATTTGTGAAAGACTGCAAACACTGTGGACCAGTTCTTGTAGAGCTTTTCAAAATGGGCTAGGCCTCTGGTCCATACAGGAGCTCGCTCTGGTTCCACCGATAGGACCGCTACTCTACTGGTCTACTAATAACCAATGATGACTTTGCCAAAGGCTTGTCAATGTGTTGAATCCACTGGGTGACAATCACCATCTTTCTTCTTGCTATCTCTGGACACACTCGATAGAATGAAATTTGTAGCAATAGATTTAGTCCTCAAGGCTGCTCGGTAGGAGACTCTCGAATTCATTTGTAACTGTAACTGGTGGGCGAGTAGCATAACACACTGATGTCTACTTAGTGCAAGCGAACCCTGATATTATAGGGAGAGCATTAGGTATTCTTTCGTGCAGGTTTATCTAGTGGCATTATAAGGACAAGACATTCACCTTGTGTATCGAATTTCCTTCTTAGATATGCTATGATTGCCGGCGTCGGCACTTTTGGGTAATGACAGTCGTGTGCACGTGTGGATGGGCTGGACGGTCTTGGTGACCAAGTTCTCCACGCTTGATCCTGCTGCAGTACTATCGTGGTCCAAGCGCCAAATCTCCATGGAATCTCGAGGCCTTTAACGATCTGCCAACATGTGCCAGCTGTCTCAGAGTTTCCATCACTTGCTTGATAATTGATTTTGGCAGTGGTTGCAATGTGTCTCATCATATCTATACAACTTTTGCCTTAAGTTCTATCGACATACTATGCATGGACGGTGCTATGGTTGCTGCCAAAATTCAATTTTTATTTTTATTTTTAGCCAGGTGCCTTGGTCGCATTTATGTACATCATTATGAACTTGTTGGTTCCTGGTCTATTTGCATAGTAGCGTAGACCTTGACTTGGAATTCCTGCATCAGGGCTTCTATCTTCGCAACTTCCACCATAGCTTCCTCTGATTGCGCAGCCAATTGCTCCACCTGATAGGACTGTACATGTTCCAACAAGTATTTCTCAATCGACTGCAATATGCCTTGAAGCTTCTGTTGCATTGGATGATTATGGTCTGTGAGCTTTTCTGCCTTTGAATGGAATTCCTCAACCTAGACTTCCCTAGACTTCTCCTGCTCATGAAGGGTCTGGACTTCCTATTGGAGACTTTTTATCTCTGCATGCTTAATGACCTTTTGTTGGAGGGGCAGTTTCCACATGTCACCCTTCGCAGAAGTAATGCGCTCATCTGCATCTTGAATGCACTGCCTTATTTTCTCAGTTGCACCATCCTCAAGCAATGTTTCCCAAATGGTCGCAACATTATCTGTGGCCTGTGCATAGATTGCTTCTCCGCCTTTAATTTTGGTAGCAGTTTCAAACACTACTGCTTTTCTTTCTACCGACACCTATGGGGGTGTGCTTGGTATCTTCCGGGCTTGCAGATCTTCTACTTAGTGCTGAATATCTTGCACGATCTTCACAAGCTTGGCCACTTTAGCTAAGGAGTCTTCATCGACCTACCCAACCTCCCGCGGGAATGCTACGATGAAATTCTTAATGGAATCCACCAACGTGACACGGATTTTCTCATGGGCTAATATTTCTTGTTCCTTCTTGGCCAAGGATTTGGTGTGCTCTTACAGCTCCTTCTCCTTTCCTTGAAAGTGGGTATTGCATAGTTTGGCCTTATTTTTCTGCTTTGCTGCCTAATGAGCAACAACATTTTGCCTTAGTCGGAGTTCTGCTATAGCTTCCTACTAAATGACATGGATCTTGTCCAAGAGCAACTTGGAGAAGTCTATCTTTGTGGTGCTATTATCAGTATCTGCAGTTGTCTCTTCTTTTATGTCAACTTCTTGCATCTAAATGCGAGCAGTGGAATATTAGGATCAATGTGATATGCTTTGGTGTCCACCATGTGCTTGACCTCATTGATAGCTGTTGTTAACTAATTGAGGTGGGTCTAGACCTAGGCAGCGATGCTCTCTTGCTGGGACCTTATGTCACCAAGGTTATCTTGCACAACTTTCGCTACAGAACTGGAAAGTTATTGCAAATCACCCTCTGTTAAGGTATTGGTGTTTGTTGTTCTGTCTACCTTCTACTTCTTCTACGATGATTGGCCTTCCTTGGGTTGTACACAAGTTTGTGTCTCCTCTTCAGCATGCAGCTGCATGGAAAGATGGTGGTATGAGTCCTCTGTATCATCATCATCTTCCAAGTTTTCTTGCGATGGGTTCCCTTGGGTATCATCACCTTCTTGTTCTTCACCATGAACTTGGTGAGTTGGTGGTTCTTCTACATTCTTCTCTTCAGGAAGTGGTTCTACAAGTGGGCCGCGCCATTCCTCCGGCTAGAGATTTGCACAGTTGTGGTGCGGATCCTGTGGGTTTTCCAAAAAACCTGTCGCAGTACCTCTGCATGTAAGAAGAATACCATATTGCTATCCTACTGGTTCTTGGTGTCAGCCTTTTCTTCCCATAGATTCTGATATTTTTCCCCCAAACAAGATACCAGGACATTCATGTGTACATAGTCCAGGGGGTCAGCCCAGACAGTGAAGGAGATCAAAATTAGCAGCCAGGAATAGTAGAATTTATGATCTTCCTTTTGTTGCTCCAGCATCAAATATTCAAACAAGGCCGTGGTCAAGTACCAAAAATAGTTGAATTTCTTCCCCCACGTGCATAAATCTACAATTTCTATTACTCCTACCGAACATTGCATCGATACCACTTTATGAAATATTTTACAGGATAATATTTTTGCAACAACTTGGACTCTTTTGTCCTAGATGGGCCCAATTAAGTATCCTTGTCCTGTGCATTGAAGGTTGTTCTTCTACTTAATGTCCTGAGTATGATGCTTAGCAAGGCAAAGGGTCTTTTCCTTCACTTGGAATCCCTATAATTCTCGCTATTAGTTCAATAGTAATTGGGTGTGGTTGATCCAGTCGTAGGTATCCTCTATGAATGCAGACTAGTAACTGCTTTACATACATACTGGACTATACACTATGGCCAAAATGAGGCATGAACAACATGTTTGTTAGACCTAAAGTGGCTAGTCCCTCAGTCCACTTCTGTGGTTTGATTATCTTGACAGCAGGGTCTGTAGCAGGGATTTCTCCCTACTACAGGGGCAGGAATGGTCCCCTTCTGTCTATAGGACAGAAGGGTAGGTTCCTGCTAGTGGGTAAATGCAGAAAATAAAAATGGAAATGGGAATGGACAGAACAACAAACTAAGCTAAGAACAGAAAGAATATAGAATCAATGGTGAACCCCTCTGCAAACACAAGTTAGGATTCTACCTCCAAAGACCTGCAAACAAAGATTAAGCTACAATAACCTGCAAAACAATATTAAACATAAACCTACAAATGAAATAAGGGTTAGAAAGCAAAGAAAACTAAGAAACAAAACATGAAATATGGTTATACCTTCTCTTGGGTGGAAATGGGCCACCATGCCCTAGCTTGTGGAAGCACGTCTCTTCGATGGGGGAGCAATGGCTCAATGGAAATGGAGGAGAGGGAGTGTGGGTGGCATAACAATATGTAAGGGAGAAGTTGTTTGAGAGTGACCCCCCACCCTCCTTTTATAGCTTTTTCAAGGGATTTTAGGGTTTTAAGCCCTTGGTCAGGGCTTTAGCCCCTTTTTTGGGCTTTTAGTCCCTTTCGCCCTAACTTTATCTCCTTTTAGGGTTTTATCCCCTTTTTGGGGGTTTTAGCTCCTAGGAGACTATTTTGGGCTCCTTTTTGGGGTTTTTAATCCCTTTTCTTCATCCTTTAGCTATTTTGAGGGTGTGGGGGTCTAATGGATTGATATGAGGGTCGTGAGACGGTGTCCTTGGGTGGTGTAGGGCATTGAGAGCTAAGTGGAGAATTTTTGGGTTAACAGAATTCCCCCTGATGTGTGAGGGCAGGAGCTCAACGTATGGCCGATGGACATCATAGGATTTGTTGCGTAGAGGTGGTGCTTTCGGGGCTGGGGCATGGTGGCTTTTGGTTTTTCTATTAATATGGTTCCCATCCATGGGTGAGATACAAATAATGTGTGACATGTATATGGGCAAGGAAAGCATCCCCATGCTGGTGACAATGTCAAAATAATAATTTGATCTATGCTCTAAAATACAAGAGTGGATCATATACAACTGATGTTACAATAATGGTTTCCTCCATGTGAGGCTGAATACAATGATGATCTGGTACATTGGACCCATGGCATTCTCGTGGAATTCTATATCTTCATGACTGACGGTCTGCTGGATCTAGAACGGTACATAGCTATGTGGACTCACTGATTGAGAGTCAGAGTCTCTATGGTACAAGTATGCTGCATCAATCATAAAGGTATATTGAAGCACTAATGGGGATTCTGAACACTGTCTCCAACGCAACCCAGAAATCACAAGGGAATAACCTATTTAGGTCCCTCAAGTAGACTCACCAATGTGCTAGAGTCAAGTGACATCCGGGGTCTTCGACCAAATATTGTATGGACAAAACCCTGTATGAATCTCAATGGTGCGATGATGTAGTTGAAGTCGAGCACATGAGAAACAACCATCCCGAGAGGCACTAAGGACTCCTCTCAAGTGGTCCAAGGAACTCATCAATGAGGTTAATGAAACCAAGATACAGGGACCTCTGGGTCTATCCTCTAGAATATGTGTGTTGGCGTCGACAGAGGGAGACATGCCCCTAGCCAAGGAAATGATGTTTCCTTGACTAGGAGCGCAAGGGAGATAATTGGAAGGTGTGAAGCAATGTGCGGACTGACTCACTAAATGGGGAGGGGGGGGAATGGAAATATTTGAATAGGGGTAGGGGGAGGGAGACTCAAACTTCCTTTGTTCAGAGTATGACGACAAGGTGGACCAGGTAGCAAATGAAACTGACTCATGGGAATGGGATCATAGCTGAAATACCAGGGATGTTACTAAAGATGGCAAATAATTGGAGGAGGTAGACACTTTTGATACTGATGGGATCCAAGGAAGATGCATTGCAGAGTACTCTGAACAAAGGAAACCCAATGAGAGAATGTTGCCAAACTATTTTCTATGGGGTGGTGTCTAGGGACACCGTTATGGTACGATCTTGTGGATTTTTGGCAAGCTCGAGAAGGTAAATGCTCGATGGTGATTTCAATTTTAGAGAGCCTGAAAGCACGAAGAAGACTCAAGTGGGGGATATTTTTCATTGGTAATCTCCTATGCCTGAAAAAGGATAAAAGTATGCATAGGAGAGCTCACCCATCCTAGAGGGGATGAGAGACTTCTTTACCGTTGGTAGTCCAATCAGGCTGGAAAAGGTTAAACCTATACTGACTGGATGGTCATTCAGATACTTTTACGAGCATGAATGAAACCAAGTTTGCTCGGCAATATTTTCTTGATGGGAAGGCCGGAAAAGAGCTTAAAAACAACCCGTGGTGAGATTTTCGTAAAGTGTGGCCCCTCTGCTCGAGAAAGTATAAAAGTATGCAGAGGGGAACGGTCTTGGATTGAGTGTGCCAAGGGTGTCCTTTTCATTTTACTGGTCTACATGGTCCACAAAAGGAGGTAAACGAGATGATGTAGATGCCCTTTCTTATAGTTTAGCGAGTGGGAAAGGGAGCAGCTACGCTCGAAAATATTTTCATTGTTTTAAGGAGTTAGAAAAGAGCTTAAACGAAACTCCAATATGGTCAACCAATTACGGTGGCACAAGCGGTGCCCCATGTCGAGACGGTGGACAGAGGTCCAAAGGTCATTCGTACAGTATGGACAGAGCAGAAGGCTCTCAAGCATACCAATACATGCACAAGGTAGATCGCGGTAGAGGCTCGCGAGTCAATGCGGTAGAGGCACGCAAACTGAAGTGGCTCTCGGACAGAGGTCAGGAGAGCGTGTGTGTGTGTTGTGGTGGATGGACTTGACTACATGTGATGTAAGTACAAGTCTGGAGGCACTTATATTCCAAATACATTCAAGAAAAATAAAGGGTTTTGTGGACGATGGTCTAGAGGTCTGCATAAGGTGCAGTGGAAAAGACAATTATAAATACAAAAATAAAAGTAAAATTACATTCCTTAACGGGCGGTGACCCAAAAATTCATATGGGTTGCGATCAAGTATTGTGATACAAGTACAGGTCCTNTCATGTCATGGCTCGTAAACTGAGGTGACTGGTGGGAAATGGTCCTGAAATTGATTTATTAAACATGAGACAATGGTCTCATAAAGAGATATAAATTTGAGCCCAGAGGTGTGAGAGGTGTCTCGAACCGGTTCCGGGTGACTTTGGACTAGCAGTTGATGGTGCTACCCCTGATTTTTGCTAAAAAACAAAAAAACTAAAAAATAAAATGAAGCGACTCATTGGTGATGTTAAGCATAAAATTTCTTGAGGTAGAGCCCATTGCGGGGGTTCTCTAAGATTTGTCCATAAGAGTCAGTGAGGGTGTATGCCCCTTTTTCGAGGCAGCGATGGATGATGTATAGGCCATACCACATTGATTTGAACTTTCCTTTGCTCAATTTATCGTTGGGTTGGTCATAGAATAGAACCATATCGCCTTCGCTGAAGGTGCAGGGGTGGACATGGGAGTCATAGTGGATATTTGATCATGTTTTTGCTGCTTCAATTGCTTGGAGGGAAGCTCGATGGTCTTCTATGGTTTGCTAAAGTTGGAGGAGCCATTCTTCTAAAGGCAAAGTATCAAGGAGGAGTTCCACCGCGAGGCGAAGAGATGGGATTTGGCACTCTATAGGGAGCACTGATTCAACTCTATGTACTAGGCGGAAAGGGGTAAAATTGGTTGCAATTTTTGTGGATGTGCGATAAGCCCATAGGGAAGAGAATAGCATGTGATGCTAATTGGTTTTATGGTTTCCCACCATCCTTTGGAGCATTGTTTTGATGATTTTGTTAACTTCCTCAACTTGACCATTACCCTGAGGGTAGTAGGAAGATGAGTACTGGTGTTCAAAATTCAACATGGTTGACAGTTCAGCCCATATGGCGTCTTGAAAGTGTGCTCCATGGTCTGATACAAGTTGTTTAGGAACACAAAATCGTGTAATAACATGGTTAAAGAAGAAGCGTGCTGCAGTTTCAGCTTTGCAATCGAATGTGGGCACGGCCTCGGCCCACTTGGTGAAGTAATTGACTTCCATAACTTGTGCGGCCTCTTCCCACCTGGTCAGATAGTCAATTGCGGTAATGATGTATTTTGCACCAGTCCTCTTCCTTGGTGGATTAATCGGACCCACAAAGTCCACATCCCATTTATCAAAAGGTTGTAGAGTTACCTACGGCACAAGCGACATCTCATCCCACCGTGATGGTTTACTGACGTGTCGATAGACGTCACAACTCCACACATAATCTATGGCATCATTATGCAATGTAGACCACCATATCCCGCAATTCTTGCATGTGCTTCTTCTAGAATGGGTCCCTATTCAAGGGATAGGATACACTGGTGCAAGATTTCATCTGGTCCAATCTTGTATAATTGCCCAGCAATCAGCTGGAAATATGAAGCCTTTACTACCAACTGCTTCTTCTAACTAGTTGACAGGTTCTCAGGGACAACACCAGTGGTTAAGAACTTAATGATTGGGGCATAATGATCATCTGCAATATCGACATGAAACAGCTCCACATCTGTAAATCCATCATCAATATTGGTAGGTTCTTCTCCGGTCTCAATGCGAGACAGGTGATCAGGACCAGCATTCAACTGTCCTAGCTTCACAATTATTTGGAAGTCAAATTCCTGAAAAAGTAGCATCCATCGACATATTTTCCCCCCCAACACAGGGTTATTGACCAAATATTACAAAGCAGAATGATCTGTGAACATCTTGAAGTGACCTCCTAACAAATAGTGCTTGAAATTTTGCAAGGCATAAACCATCACCAAGCCTTCTCTTTCAGTCATGATGTAATTTCGTTCAGCAAATGACAACTTCCTACTTGCATATGCGATCGGGTGATCTAGGTCACCCTCACCTAGTTGCGCCAACACAACAGAAGATGCGTCGACATGCACATGGAACTCCTTTTTCCAATCAGGGAATACCAGTATGGGTGCAGAGCCTATCTTGGCATTCAGTGCATCAAAAATTCCTTGACATTCCTGATTCCACTCAAATGTAGCATCCTTTTTTGATAGCTTCTCCATAGGGGCAGTAATCGTAGCGTATCCTTTAATGGAATTGGGATAGTATCCCATGTGCCCCAATGTCACCCAAAGCATATTCACATTCGTCGACGGTGGAAAACTAAGGATTAGTGTGATCTTCGTAGAGTCAACCAACATCCCTTGCTTACATACTATGTTTCCTAGTAGTATGCCAAACAGCGCATAGAATATGCACTTATTAGAATTTAATGCAATCTGATGTTGTCGACACCTTTCTAGCATCAATCGCATGTTTACTAAATGATCTCTAACCAACCCATAAACTGTCCAGTCATCCATGTATACCTGTAGGAATTTTTGAATGAAATCCTTGAATGCAACTACAACCACCCAAGAAAAGATCATTGGCACATTCTTCAACCCAAAAGGCATGACTGTATATTGATAACAACCCCATCTAGTGACAAACATGGTCTTATGGCGATCCTGCTTCACAATCCGGATCTGGTGGTTTCCTGAAAAGCCATCTGTGAAGGAATACATCTCCCGACCACCTACTCCTTCAAGGACCTCATCTGTAAACGGAGTCGAGAACGAATCATGGAGGCAGGCATCATTCAACTTTCTTAAGTTGACGCAAATGCATATTTCACCGGTCTTTTTATCTTGAACCACCATATGTCTTATCCATTCTGACTCTTCAACAGGCTCAATGATCCCAGCATCCAGCATCCGATCAATTTCAGCCTTCACATGGTCCTTGTATCATGGGTTTAGTTGATACGACCTCTGTTGCACAGGTTTTGCATCTGGTTTCAACAAGATTTTCATCTCCCTAAGGTCCCCTAATATCCCCTTCATTTATGAGAACCATGTCAGAAAAAGATCCTGGAACTCATGCAACAAGTTCATGATTTTAGCCAATTTTGCCTCGTCCCAATAGTCCCCAATATTGGAAAATTTTGGATTCTCTTCTGACCCAATGTTGACTTTCCTGGTCTTCAATGACTAACTCATCGAATCCGTCAGTATTTTTGGCGCTGCAACATCACGGCTTCCTTTTGACTCTGGAATATTAGCATTCCACAACTCATCATCATCTTCATGTTCCCCAAATAGATTGTAACATGTCATCATGGATTGCATCGAACCGTACACATGTGGATTAGCTGGATATGCAACAGGGATGAACTTCAACACTACGTCATGGATTATTTGCAATGCATTATGTACCTCGGGGTTGGCATCCTGGAAACTAAACATCGGTGCAAAGAAAATGGACAACTGATCCCAAGTGGTTATCATTATGCATAGTTCTGCTGCTACATACCAGGATCTCGGCATCTTTTCCAGAGTATGAACAAAGGAATGGACCCACTCCTCTTTAGGTCATGATTCCCATAAAACCTGACATTCCATCAAGTGATTGAAGGGGTCATTCCTTCCATCGTATCTCCCAGCATGATAGACCTCTGAATCACCAAAGCGCACCATCATCAATCGTTGTCACTGTCCCCAGTCCTGGAAAGTATACTTGTGCATCTCCCACCATCAGGCCAGAGTAGCCTTCAATGCTACATCTAGAGCCAATACCCTTTGTGGCTCGAACACTCTCTCTTCAAATTCTCAAAGGAATTATAATAAATTTGGCAGCCCTTCATAAATTGGCAACTTGACAGTATTAGTTGCTACACGACAAATAGACTATGTGACCAACCTGCATTTCCTGAACGATACCTCATGAAACCTATTTTTCCAATTTTCTAAAGCATCATCAAAATTAGAGGATGCAGAACTAGTGTTGTGCCATCCAAGTTGACCATTGATGGTAGGGTGAATATAATATTCATATATATTATAGGCATGATCCCAACTTCTACCGGATTCATCTTTCGTAAGTTCAATATACCGATGTCCTTCCTTAGGGTCCATGGGAGAAATGACCCTGACATCCTGGTTCTCAAATGTCATAATCCATTTTTTGAAATTTATAACCGCCATGCTATCATTATCCCACCCAATCCCTAGTAGTACGGGGTAGGAACCGTCATCTTCAACTACTTCTATCACGTCAAAATCAGCATATATTTTCATACCTTCAACATCGAGAACCAGGTTTGAGATGCGACCAATGGGCTGAACCTTTGCCTGATTTTCTAGTCAGGGCTGCACCAGCGACCATCCCAATGTTAGCTTTCCCATCAGCTGCCAAGTTTGCTTTGTTAGAATGTTTACATCGGATTTGAGATCCAAAATAACCGATTCAACCTCGTAATCTCCAATCTGGATTTTCATCCTCATCTCCTTTCTTGTCTTCCTTTTTTGAAAGGAGTTCACCACGGAATCCTTCAATGTCTTATTGCGATGGTACAATAATTTCTCAATATCGACAAGGGATTTAGGATCCCTTGCTAGTGACAGGACAACTCTCAAACAACTGCTACAAGGTACCATGCTATTGCGATGGTCCTGCCTCTACAGATGGATCAAAAGCAGACGGCATGTCGATAATAGGTAACTTACCCAGATTTCTCCCAATTGCATGCTTGGGTTTGAAGAAGGTGTCTCTCTCCATCGCAATATTAAATGCTACCTTTTTCTTTCTAGAAAACTGAACTTGCTGACGCGGTCCATCTTCTCCAGTTGTCACACTGGCAGGAGTGACAACTCCAACATCGCCATCGTTCGTACACAGTTCGGCTTGAATTGTTGCAACTATTGACCCTTGGTTCATGTTCTGGGCATGATTTAGTGGTGGGTTATGATTCAGTGGCTGGTTCTAATTCGGCGATGGGTTCTGATTTAGTGGTGGGTTCGTCAGTGATTCTGAGTTTGCGGCGGGATCTGATTCTGCATTGTTGGCTATTTTTGCACCTGGAATGTTAGGTTGTTCTAAGTCTGCACATTTTGTAACTGAAGAATGTGTCCAGCCTACTGTTTTGCAATTAGCTGAGGGAAATTTTCAACATTATTCTCACTGTTCGCATAGTATGTATACTATGCATGAGGACACTCCCTCTAGTGGTGCCTAAATACTCCACATGTATAACACTAGATTGACTCTCGACCTCGTCCTCCTCCTTGACCGAAGCCTCCTCCTCATCCCCTGAATCCTTTGTGGAATCCTCCTCTGACTCCTCCTTGCTGAAACTGAGGCTGGACCACATGCTACTATGGGGGTTTTGGTTGTTGTTGGACATAGTGCATAGCTTGAACATATTGGGGTTGAATGGGAAGTACCTAATTATACTATGGTTGTGGTGCAAACTGTGGTTGCGTTACAACCTGTGACTGTGGTGTAAAATATGGTTGCAACGTAAACTGTTGCTGCAATTGCGATGGGATAAACTACATCTGGGGCAGCGGTGTATACTATACCTACGCTATTGGCTATGCCATCTATGGCTGCGCTTGCATTACCCGAGGGTCCTCACCTTTCACAAAGCAAGAATCATATGTCCTTTCTTGGAGCAAGTCATAAGCTCGATAGTTTTTATCGTCGTGTCCTACTGAACAACAAAATGTACAGTACAGACTCTCTTCCTTTGTAACCATCTTTTGCATGTAGTCATGGTTCTCATGTCAATGCCCATACACTTGACATATGCGGCACCATGGTACACCAACGCAACTCAATGGGTTCAGGGCTCCTGAAAGTAAATAGTTTCAGAACGTCTGACATGTATCCTTGGTGTTTCCTCCTGCATGACATCGAGTGCACCAAAGCTCATTATGGTCTTCCTTATCCTTCTTGATATCTTGTAGTTGGAGCGTCAGACTGGCCAACTACGCTTGAATCTGATTCATCCCAACTATAGTTTCTCCTACTGGCGATGCTTCTAGTTTCATCACAATTTCTAGAGCCTTGATCTATGTCGCAATCTTTTGCTGCATTACCGGTTGTCAGATATGTGGGAGAAGCACGGTGATGTTTGGGTACACAGGGTACTCCCAAAAGACCGAACACCTTGAGCAACTGCTTCACATAAATAGAACACAGATCAACACACTGATGTTTGTAACATGGTTAAAACTATCGAGAGGGAAACAGTCCATGGCCCTAGCCAAATAGCTACTTGGAGCAATTTATTATGTAAAATAAAGAAAGTTACATGAGCTTCTCATAATCGATCAACTAGCCAGGGACCCTCTATGCTCTTTAAATAGAGATCATAGACCAATTAGGTGTTAAGCCATGGATCAATGGTAGGTATGATCTAAGAGAAGTTGAACCATCGGATCACTCTATATCTAGAACATATCGTGACCGTCGAATTAGAATATTTACAAATGCATACTAATGCATACTAAATAAACACACTTTTACCTAACAGATATATTACACAAGTTGATCTTAACTAACTCCTAAGTGTCTAAATATCCTAACATCCCCCCTTAAGAAAAACTTGGGATAGGATTGAAGGATTTACAAAAGTGACACTATTAGAAAAAGGAAGGAGGCATTAGAGCCTATCCCCCCTTAAGGACACAATCCTGAACTCCTAACATAAACCGAAGTTTAGAAAAATTCGCTTATGTAAGAGACTTGGTGAAGATGTCTGCAACTTGATCATCTGTAGGGAAATAGAGCACTTCAATAACACGATCATGAATAAGATTTCTGATAAAGTGCATGTGTAGCTCAATGTGTTTGGTGCACTGATGTAGAACTGGATCTTTGGAAAGCTTGATGGCACTTTGATTGTCGCACCAAAGTGGAGTAGGCCTGCTCGAATCCAAACTCTGAAAGGATCTGTCGAAGCCATAAAGCTCCGTGACTAGAATTAATTGCGGCTTGATATTTTGCTTCTGCTGAAGAAAGAGAAAGAGCTTGTTTTTTATTACAAGCCCAAGTGATAGGTCCAGATCCTAGACTGAAAACATAACCTACAGTAGACTTTCGATCATCAGGATCGCCAGCCTAATCTGAATCAGTGAAACCAACCAACAAAGGTTTCCCCCCTGTACTGTAATGAATCCCAAACTTAATTGTACCTCAAATATATCAAAGTATTCTTTTTGCTACTTTCCAGTGACTTTCATGAGGAGTTTGCATATAACAGGAAACACAACCAACGGCAAAGGAAAGGTTAGGACAGGAATGATTCAAGTATAAAAGACTACCAACAAGCTAACGATACAAGGTGTCATCTACTTCAGGGGAAGTACAAGTGGCAGAAATTTTGACTCCAGACTGGAAGGGAGAAGGGGTTGGTTTACAATCTTCCACGTGGAAGCGACGAAGAAGGTCACAAGCATACTTAGACTGGGAAAGAAATATTCCTTCTTTGGTTTGCAATACTTAGAGACCAAGAAAATAATGCAAATGTTCTAAGTCTGACATTTCAAAATTTTGCTTCAGAATGGATTTCACATGGGTTATAAGGTTAGGGTCACTACCAGTAAGGATAAAATCATCAACATAAAGAACAAGTATGATGAGATGGTTTCCTACTTTCTTGGTATAGACAATGGGGTCAGAATGGCATCTAGAAAAACTAGTGTCAAGGAGAAATTTATCCATTTTGGCATACCAAGCTCTAGGAGCTTGCTTAAGGCCATATAAGGATTTCTTAAGGAGACAAACAAGGCTAGAGTTATCTTGAACATATCCAAGAGGTTGTTCCATGTAAATTTCCTCCTGTAAATCACCATGTAAAAAGGCAAACTTGACATCCATTTGATGGACTTCCCAGTTATGTAAGGCTGCAAGGGAAAGAACAAGGAAGATGGAATTATTTTTTGCGACAGGAGAAAAGGTTTCATTGTAGTCAATCCCTTTAACTTGGGAAAAAAATTTGGCAACTAACCTTGCCTTGAGTATTTCAACACTTCCATCTGATGCATACTTAGTTCTGTAGACCCATTTACATCTGACAAGTTTTCTTCCTTTTGGAAGAGGAACAAGATCCCAAGTATCGTTCGCCATTAAGGAACGATATTCTTCATCCATAACTGCATCCCAATCTGGATTTCCTGAAGCTTCTGCAAAAGTTTCAGGATCATGATTCTCAGAAACTTGAGCCAAAAGAGAAGAGGCTCGCTGAAACTAAGAACGTGTTCGACGTTGATCTCTAGGATCAGGCAAGATCACCAACTGCTTCACATGTTGAACGGACCCATCGAGGAAGTATTGGTGCTAGTGCAATTGGAGGAACATGAGTAGGTGGAGGTGGATTTTCATCCTCGTTGTTATCATCAGAAAATGGAGTTGGAAACCTGTCAAGGAATTTGGAAGAAGAAGAAGAAGAAGGCACAATTGCCAAATCAGGCTCGCAGGCCAAAGATGGCACACCCGCCAAGTTAGGCTCGCAGGCCAAGATATTTTCATCAAATTTAACATCTCTTCTAATGATTATATCATGTGAATGGGGCTGAAGAAGTCTATAGCCTTTTACATCTTTAGAATATCCAACAAATATGCACTTTTCACTTTTAGGCTGCAATGCTTTCTATTTTTCATCCGGAATGTGAGCCCATGCTTCACAACCAAACACACGAAAGTGACTTACAACTGGTTTAATTTTACGCCATGCTTCTTCCGGTGTTATAACTTGTAAAAATTTAGTGGGTGTGCGATTAACCATGTAATTTGCACAATTTATGGCCTCAGCCCAATATTGAAGACTTAGTCCCTTAGATAGGATCATACAATTAGCCATTTCTTTTAAAGTGTGGTTCTTTCGTTCAGCAACACCATTTTGTTGTGGTGTATATAGAACAGTGTGTTGTTGTTGGATTCCTTATTCAGTGTAGAAAGTAGTGAACTTTTTGTTAACATATTCTCCTCCATTGTCAGATCTTAACTTAATAATTTGATGACCAGATTGTTTTTCAACAAGGGCCTTCTAGGACAAAAACATGTTAAATACTTCACTCTTAAGTTTTAGGAAGCAAACCCAAGTGCGTCTGGAGTAGTCATGATTGAAAGATAAGAAATATTTGAAACCAAAAAAGGAAGCAGATGGAAGAGGACCACACAAGTCACTATGCACAAGCTCCAAGGGAACCGAGGCATGCCAAGAGGCACATTTGTCAAAACTATCCCGATGATGTTTTCCGAGTACACAACCGGAACAACCACCATCCTTGCAGGATAGCATCAGAAGACCAGTCACCATATTTTCTTTACATAGTTGTTGCAATGAGTGATAATTTAAGTGACCAAATCACTCATGCCCAAGTTTGCTCAAGTTATCACTATGAGCAACAAAAACTGAAGGAAAAGGTGATGACCCAAAGTTGTTAAATTTGTACAACCTGGTAATATCATCAATAGTTCCAGTAGCAAGGACATTTTGAGGATTTTTAAAATCCTTGATTTCAACTTGGTGAGGTGTAAACGTCACAGTTTTACCTTCACCTGAATGAGTAATCTGATAGACTGATAAAAAATTGCAGGAAATTTTTGGAACACAAAGTACATCACTGAAATGACCATTTTCTACTGGAACTGTTCCAGATCCTACAACACTTAGAGATCTATCATCACCAATAAATATTTGTTTGGTGTTACATTCATGCATAGTAGAAAATATGGCTTGATCCTTAGCCATATGATAAGATGCTCCAGAATCAATGCATTTGAAGTAGAAGAAGAAGATGCAGTATAAGAGTAACCAGAAGCACAAAGTGCATGTCCATGAGAGTTAGATTCTGAAGACGAATATAGGCTGATGTGGTGCTTCTTCATTGTTGATTCCAAGGCTGCCATCTTCTTGAAACACTTAAATTCATCATGATTATCTTTCCCACAAAAATTGTAATGACGCTCAGTCTTCTTTCCTTTTAGCTTGGATCCTTTGTCATATTTTAAAGAAGGAGCTGATTGAGAGAGTTTGGGACCCTTGTTGTTTGGCTTATTATTGCGAGAATTCTGTTTCTTGGGAGGCTTGGACTTTTCTTTCTGTTGGGACAATAAGGATTTCCCAGATGTATCTACATTGTTAATTATTCCAAGATGAATGAGCTTATATTGCTCTCTAATTAAAGAATCACAAAAGGATTCAAGACTAGGCTCTTGACAGCTAGTTGTAGTCAAGGATTCTTTCATGGAGTAGAATGTAGATACAAAAACAGAATGTGCAGGTCCAAGTTTGGAAAGAATATGATAAATACATTGCTTGTCTTCTTTCTTAATATTGCATTCTGCACATAAGAGTCTAAGAGTTTTATACTTAGATAAATAGTCTTGAATGCATGAAAAATCATTTGGATTCAGGAAAGAAACTCATTCTCAAGTTGATGACTCCAAATTTCATTGTGTTTACCAAACACAGATTCCAACTTTTCCCAAGCTATATCAGGTTCATCAATTCCAGATATGTGGAATCGCAAATCAGTAGAGATTCACATCCCAATCAATCCACGAGCTTCATCACATCTATTAGCCCATTTAATTTTCTTATCATCATCAGTGGGTTCTGTTTCTTTCCTTGTGGTTATCTTGAAAAGTCCCCTACTTCGTAGAACAGCCTCCATACGAGATTTCCATGAGAAATAGTTAGAACTTGTAAGTATAATATCACAAGGTGAGGGAATATTGTAAGATAATGGCTGAAAGAACAGAAACTAACTATCTGGATGCAAAGATCTTGAAAAAATATGCAGTTTTTAAAAAAATGGCACTGAAAACTAATTTTGAATGATGAAGTTATGCTTGATCAAAGAAAATGTTGAAGATTCCCCCAATCATGACGTGGCAGATATTAACTTGACCAACTAAAAAAAAAAAAACCCTCTTCCCAAGATCAACCTTTGATAATCACTTTGCAATAAAGTTTCTTTGAAGTGAATCACTTTTGTAGAATAAGTGAGGTTCACTTTTACAATAATGTTACTTTAAATAATGCAGCAATAAATTAAAAGACTTAAGTGACTCACTTTTTATTTTATTTTATTTATGTGAGATGCACTTTAACAATAAAGTAACTTGAAAATAGAAATTGCATGCACTAAAAAGTAGCTTAATAAGACTTGAACTCAAGACTTATTAAGGAATAAAGCAACTTTGGACCAAGTGAGCTAAGTTTAAAAGGTACGTAAAAGAATGGAAAGAGGAAGGGGGATTTATTTCTTTCTTTTTTTCACTCTTCTCTCTCGTTCTCTATGCTTGTCTTTTTTCTCTGCAAATCACAAAAAAAACCGAAAAAACAAAAACAAAAAAAATTTTTCCACACAAAGGGGTTAGATCTTGCTTAGCTTACTCGAAAAGTCTATGTTTTCAAGTTTTCTCATTGTTTCTGATTTGCCGTGAACGCACAAGGTGCACGGCAAAGAGCATACGTAGCCGAGAAGACAAGAAAAAAGAACTTTCCTTTATTGTTTCTGATTCGCCACGATCGCAAAAGGTGCACGGAAAAGAGCATACGCAGTCAGGGAAGGTAACAGTCCGAGACTAAAATAGAAAAGATCTAATAATAAAACTGATAAAATATGACAAATTTTAAAAAAACAAACCCGTCATTGTAACATTATACCTTCAAATTTATCGAAATGGGTGTTTTTGGAACAAACAGAAACGATTTTTGGTGAAACGAAAACTATTACCCAACAGAAACAACACTCCGGACTCAATGGAATAGCTTCCACGATCCACAAATGCATAGAAAATCCAGAACTAGAAACCCTTTCAAAGTTTCAGCAACACAGGTTCCAGATCTTTATCAAAACCAAAAGCGGCTCTTCATAAATGCTCTCATACCATGTTCGGGTACACAGGGTACTCCCAAAATACCAAATACCTTGAGCAACCACTTCACACAATTAGAACACAGATCAACACACCGATGTTTGTCATGTGGTTAAAACCCTCGAGAGGGAAACAGTCCAGGACCCCAGCCAAATAGCTACTTGGAGCAATTTATTATGCAAAAGAAATAAAGTTACATGAGATTCTCATAATTGATCAACTAGCCAAGGACCCTCTATTCTCTTTAAATAGAGATCATAGACCAATCGGGTGGTAAGCCACTGATCAATGGTAGGTATGATCTAAGAGAAGTTGAACCATCAGATAACTCTATGTTTAGAACATACCGTGACCATCGAATTAGAATATTTAAAAATGCATACTAATGCATACTAAAGAAACACACTTTTACCTAACAGATATATTACACAAGTTGATCTTAACTAACTCCTAAGTGTCTAAATATCCTAACATAAAATGAACCACTCCTTGTGCTGAACATCGCTCATCTGGAAGCTAACTCGAGCCATCAATGTCTTAAACCGTTGATCAAAATTCCAAATTGTTTCGTTGGGGAACTGCTTGATTTCTTTCAACTCAGTAATGTACCGAGCCTCAGAATTTGGCTTCTTTAATTCTTCAAATAACCCTTCACGAATATCATCCAATTTTTTCACTGTACCTCCCTAAGGAACCAGCATGAATCTCATGTCCCAATCCAGTGCACGACCCCTGAGGGTGGTCGCCAGCTGGATTTTCTTGACAATGTCATCCATAGTTTGTCAGGCGGTCCATATCACCTCGCACAAGAACCAATATTGCTATGGGCCATCGATTTCGTTTCCATGAAATATTGGTAGCTTCATTTCTTCGCCCTCCATTTTGGGCCTTCTTCCTTCAACGGGTACTCTACTGCTAGAATATTGCTGACACGTCGGGCAATTCGACGTAGAATGCGCGTTTCTTCCTGGTGGTGGGGTAGTGCGCGAAGGTGTGGACATGTTACTGCTACGGTTCAAGCTAGTCACTATTTTAGGCGTATCCTAGGCCTATTTGTCCTCGTCGTCACTGAAAGTTTGCTTTGTCCCATGTGGTTTTTCTTCATGGCATCACACTTCGATTGCAGCAAGACCTTCTCCTATCCTCTACCTCTTCTCTCAAAAACTTGCTCCTCCTCTTGTACAACCACTTGTTTGCTCGGTGACCTTCCCAATCTCACTAGAAATCATGCCCATCTACCCCTACCTTTCCATGTGTCTCCCCCCTTTTGTCATGGTTTTTATAGGCTCCACTACTCTTGGTCCATCTTCAGAATACCTTTTTTGTAGACAAGCTGTTTAATAGATAGCTACAGTGACAACAAAAATCTACCTCGTGGACCATTGAATAACTCTCTTTCTACTTTGCTAAATGACTTATTGGTATCAACTGCAAACTAAGTAATGCATCCCTCTAGGATATTGTCCAACCACACCTCGACATCCTGTGATGCCCTATTGTCTGTTTCTTGTAATTCCTGGATCAACTCTAGAGTCCAGGATGTTGGCTCTCCTCCTTGGAAGTGTGTTTTCTTAGAAGTGAACTTTGCCAACAACTCATACAATATGACAAGAAACTCACAGAAGAACCATTCGTGCATACCGTCGTGAATATATCTGTCCAACCAATTACCCGTCGATAGCTTCAGATTCTGATTTTCTGTTTCAGCAAACTCTCGCAGTTTTAGATCAAACCACTCCTCGATCTCCGGTCGATTCGGATGCCAAAACATATCCTCCTTTCAATCATAACTGGGTCCTGGCAACAAAACCATTTGTTGGAGAAAACCCACCAACAAAGCCTCATCGACAGGGGTTCTCACTTTGTCGACGCCCAACCACTGCAATCTCCCTAAGCACTGGCTCGGGCAGGTTTTACTCTACCCAGCAACATCCGTAGAGTGGATGAGGTCTCACCCCAAGTGTTCAAGGGAGATCTGTCAGAACCAAGTTTCCAGTAATAAGAAGGGCAGATGTGGCATCCGTGGTCTCGATGGCATAACTATCATATGACTCTATGGTATTCGACAGAACTACGACAGTCTTCACATTTCACTTTCACAACTACAAATCTAACAGATCACATTATTCATTCATCGCAGTAGTGTTATCGCAAAAGTATCATTCATAAAGCAACTCTAACAACCTTTATTTGTCAGAATTGTAACAGAATTTGGGTATATTGCATCATCAACTCATCGTAGCCACATCAAGGAATCATAAACATATTCAATTGCAGAAGAGAAAATAGGAAAATAGAAGACAACAATTAGGAAACAACCGTCATTTCATATTAATTTTGCACAACAGATCCAAAATAGATAATTCTTCTCCACAGTAGGAGACCAATTACATCCCAAAAGGCAGTATCTGACACAGACAGATTGCAGATTGCTCAAAATAGTAGACTCCTAAAGACCATAAATAGATCGCGACAGATCGATCTCTTCATGTATTCTCCTTCTGCCGTATCTTCTATCATCTGTTGTCCCCTTATACACTTGCAAAACTAGCTCTATATATAGGCTTGCACCTTGTTGGAACCCCAACAAATCCCCTTGATTCTCACAAAAATCAAGAGGCCCCCCATTATAATTTGTAAATACTTAGGTATTGGTCTTCTTTTATTTTTGTTTTATTTAGCTAGTTGTTTGACTTTCTGCGCTGGCTTCTCTTCGACTTAGTTTTCATGAAAGATGATTTAGTAATTGCTTGTTTGCTCAAGTTTTGGCTTTGAATTGATGCTTTTTGCTATGCGGTAATAACTTTGCAATCTAAGCAGTGAGTGAAAATTCATTATCATTTCATTATATTATTTAATTGATTGTTTTGTCGACAATTGATTATTTTGTCGTTTGAGTTTTCTTACTTTCTACTAGTTAGAAAACACTCACATACTATTATTTGACCTCAACTGATTTGATTGAACACCTTATTTTAAAGGAATTCAATTATCTGGGCCTTACGTCAGCTTTGCCAAATTTCAATCTTTACATTATTAATGAGCACTTTGACAAATTGAAATGAATTAAGCAGACGCTTATCTCTATCTACATCTTGAAATAATTAATATCAAATAACGAGATCATGCTCTTAATTTTGAATTAGAATGAGCCATTGACTTTTGCAAGCCTTTAAACATTTGGTTAAAATTCTTACCTTTCACGAAATTGAGATTCGACCAGTTGTTTTATCCTTATCACATTAGTCTTATTGTTTCTTGGTTGTTTAACAATGGTTACATACCCATATTCAAGCTTATTCAAGATAATCACATGTTTCAATTTGGCTTAATTGGATTGTTATAACATTTTGACACTTCTGTCAAATTTTGGCCTTCTCATTATCAATGATATGATTTTTGCACTATTTCTAGTTGAAGCTCATTTATACTCAACTCTCATTTTAAAGAATAAGAGGACATAGTCATATTTTCTCTTAGATAAATGAATTTCATGTTTCATTCATATGGGATATTTGTGGTTCATGAAATGTTCACATACATGGGAATATTAAACTTTTAATTTCCATATAAATGTCTTAACAAATCTTCTTTATTAATAAAAGCTAACATTTATTATTGTCTAATTATATTCACTTTACTTTCAAGACAATATTGGTTGCATTATTTTAGCTTTCAAATAAAGAATATTTAAAAGGAGATTGGTTTAAGTCATATATTATAAATGAATGGATAAATATTTATGAGATTATATCCATTGATTTCAAAGTAAGTTACTCCATAAAACTATGTCAAATAAGCATTACTCATTTAATGTTTCTTTATGGAGTTGAAGGTAATCTATATCCATTCATATCCTAAAATGTAATTTTTTTTCTGTTTCTTTGAGGGTTAATATAATTTTACATCTAATTTGTTTCAATATCAAGAAATATTTCGTGACATTATCATCATTCATGGAAATTTTGTGATTTTTTTTTGGAAGAATAAAGTATGGATGAGGTGGCACTTGAAATATTGTTATTTAATGCCTTATGAAGAAATTTTTTCTATGACATTTATTTTCACATTGGCTTAGGATAAGCTTTACTTTTATTTAAGACTTAAAATAAAACATTGTTATATAAAGTGTTAATCCTCATACAATAACTTCAAATTGTGATGTTTTACGATTATTTTCAAGTTAATGCCATGTGGAAATGCCATAACATTGGGTTTAACATCAAAGAAAAGATAATCACCCAAGTTGAGATCGCCACTATAAGTGTTATACTTACAAGAAAGCGAGAGAAACAAAGAAATATTTAACATCTTATCATTAAAATATACATGCCTCGTGCTTGAAGAATTTGATGCCAAGAGTTGTTGCTCCAACCGCAAAAAGAAACTAGAATTTTTTTTTGCATTAAGAGATAGTCAAGTCAAATTAAATTAAAGGGAATATCGTCATGCATGGAGAAGATGATAACCTACGCCAAAATCGCTGCCAAAAATAATAAATAAATCACCACATTGTTGAGCAAAGAAGATATTGAAGAGTCTGCCAGCTAAAGGGATCGCTACTGAGTCATTAAAGAGCTCGAAATGGAAGCCTGAACTATAGCATGTTAAAACGAAAATCTATCCAGATCACAATTTTTGAGTCATGAAATCAGGAAAGGAGGATGCAATATAGAAAAGGGAAAGCTCTTTTATCATTTTTCCTTCCTTAAACTTTCTTGCTTATTTTCTTTATTTACAAATTCTCATTATCCTTTACTAATAAGATATTTAAACAAATATTTAAAACTCATACATTAATAATTCTTATTTTTGTATGCAGTATTCAAATGATTAAGGCGAGAAGATTTTACAAAAACATTTAAGAAAAACCTGTTATGCCACATCATTGGAAACTTCTACGAAAGTTTGTTGCATTGATTAATTAAAGGATTTGCTATGGTCATCATTCTATTTTTCCAGATCATCAAACAAAAGTTCTAGAAACATTATAGCATTCGAAGTGCTGAGGAGATATGACAGAAGATTCTATTGCAAAGGTGTTTAACAGAAAATCAAAAAACAAATCACGCACCAGCTAGAAGACATGTTTTTTCATGAATGGTTGCGAATAAACCGTGATGAATTAGCTAAAACCATTAAAAAATCACTTCACAAATGGGCCTATTTACCTTTCATTGCTGGCCGTTTCTAGAAATTGTGAAGGATCTAGGATAGCTTTGGTCCTGTTTCAATCGGATTTTTCCAGAAAATGTTTGTTACGACCAGTTGTAAGCACCAACTGTGGAGATGGTCATTCTTCTTGATCGCCTATATAAAGGATGGAGAGACATTCACAGAGGGGTTGCTCCATAGATCTAGAGAAGATGTTTTTTTCTAGGCTTTGTAATGCTCTTGATTTCATTTTTGAGATAAGGAGAGGGAGACGCTGCCAGGGAGAAGCTGTTGTAGAAGATCTACGGAATTGTTTTCCTAGAAACTCTGCACTATTTTCTTCTGTAAGTTTAGGATTTTGTATGGAGAGACATTCACAGGAGTCAAGTGTAACTACTGTCATTGGATCACTGCTTTAAGTCTATTCTAAGGAAGAGTTATGCATGCAGTTTGGTGTTGGTACTGTTATTTTGGATTTTATTTCATATATATCATACTCCTGTTAAATTTTCATACATCTTATATCAGTTTTTATGCATGTATGTTGTGTTATCATGCCTGAATTCATATTTTTATTCCTGAGTACAAATTATTTTGTATTTCTATTTATTTAATATCATTATCATAAAATGGTAATTTTTATATCATTTTATTATTTGTGTTATTAAAACCATAATATTGTTTCACTAAAATATTGATTGTAATTCATATTTTTCTGCAACAATTTTTTATATTTTAAATCATAATCCAAAATAATTTTAGTTCTTTTTAAACTTGCTCCCATGAGATAAAATTAGTTTTAGGTAAATTAGTTAGATAGAATAGAAAATAGTTTAATTAGAATTTAAATTAAATTTCTTTTAAATAATTGTAATTTCAAGTTTTTTAGCAACTTATAAATCTCTTTGCAATTTAGGAGTTGTTAAAATACTTGTTGCAACTATTTGAAAATTTGCATCTTAGATTCATTTTGAATTTCATATTAGTTAGAATACATTTCTATCGTATTTTAGTAGTTCTTATCATTAGTTTGTGAGACTCTCCTTTCAAGAGAAAAACCAAAGAGGCAGCGGGGCCTTTGTTCCCGCGAGAGTTAGCTATTCCAAACACATCGGGGACTATCTTAAGTGCTTTGTGTGGGCTTTCTCTCCGTGTTGGCCATCAGTCGGAAAATATGGCCAACACGCCTTTACGTTAAAGGTCCACTTCTAACTAACTCTTAACCACTAATGACCTATGTCCATAAAACGTGGTCAATTAATACAGTAAATATTCAAAAAGTGGTTATCGTGTTGATCTGGCCTTGCGCAGTGTCACGTGAGGTTGCGCAGTTAACACGATGCTGCGCAACTCACTTACCAAAACCCCTTCTAGCATACTTGTTCTTAACCATTGGTGGATTTGGGACAATGACTACTGGGGTTCCATCGGATGTATCCATAGTGTCCATGTGGGTGCACAGGATAGGAAACTCTGGAAAATTTTGGGTTGTGTGACCTAGGATGTCGCATAATGCGCAAGGGGGGGTCGGTCAAGATTCAATTGTTACATTGGATTCCTTGCCCCCAATCCTCTTTGGGGGAGGAGGGGGAGACTTAGGGATGGCTGGAGTCCTTACTGGACTAGGACGTGGGTGTGATGCCATCTTAATGGGTTTGACAAGAGTCAACACAACTTGGGGAGGTGGGGGTGGGGTCAGTTGTTTGAGGTACCACACAAGAATTCCCAGTGTAAAATTGGGTAATTTTAGAGTAGCCATGACAGGTTTACTCATGATTCTAGATGGTGGAAACAAGAAAGGAATTGTGTGGATTGGGAATGAACCCCAATAGTTTCCTGGATACTGATGTTGAGGTTGCGGCTGAGGTTGTGGTGTGGTCGGAATGTTGTTGGATGTGATAGTACACAAATATGAAACTTCAGTCGATGTAGATGGAGGTGGTAAGGACAGAAACGTGTCCATCATGGGGGTGTTGTCGAATAAGCTTGGGCCAATAGCAAACAAGGATGGAATGGACACGATGTTAATGGTGGAGCTGATAGTTGGAAGGACATGTTCTGGCGATCAGTCCCTTAGGATCGTAGTAGGTCAATTGGTTGACAGTTACGATCTTCCCATCATGGGGGAACATCAGTAGTTGAAATACGGTAGAGGCCACGACTCGCATGGCATACATGTAGCTATGTCCTAGGAGGAGGTTATAGTCAGGTTGGGCATTGACAACCTCAATGTCAATCAACACCGTTTTACCAGCTAGTTCAATAGGGATGTTCATGATAATACCATGTGGTTGAGTGGAACAACCATCATAGATGTGGAGAGCAGTGGTAGAAGGTTGAAGAGTAGGAGACCCGAGCTTCTACCAAATAGTGGTCGACATGACGTAGGTGGAGGCCCCTTCATCAATGATGCATCAATGTATGACCAAATTTGGAATTGAAATTGAAACCTGGAAGGCGATGGTGGATGGAATCCTAGGTTCTCCTTGATCCAAATCGAATGTAATCAACCTGGAATCAGAGGGATCAACGACACCTAGTGCGAAAAACAATGTTGGAAAGGTTTTGAGTAATTCCAAAGCAGACATGGCGATGGGAGATTGGGCCAGGTCGTCAACTATATTGTAGTTGAGGGCAGCTCTAGTAGTAGCATTGTTGGTGATGTGACGCATAGTGAACAAAGGTGCATTATCCACCCAGTGGTGGGGGGTCGTGGTAAATGTCAAGACATGTCTGCACTTGTAGAGGTAGATGCTGCTAATGGGTCAGCGGTTGTTGTGGTGGAGCCATACTGGTTACGCCAAGTCTGTAGGTTGACTTCTTCGAATGAATTAGAGGAAATTTCAACTCAAAATGGGCCTCCTAAGGGAAATTAATAAAATAATAGTTAAAATAATAAAATAATATTTATTAATTTTGGAGGAAGAAAAGAAAAAACTACTTTTTTGTTTGTATTTTCGACATATCTCCCTGTTTTTTTACTCAAATTTCGATCGAGATAGCTTGTTGGATACAGAATTTAATTCCGCATCCAACGAGTACCCACTCAGCATACTTTTGATGGGCCCTGCTACCCCAAAAATAAGAAATACCTGAAAAAACATGATGATGACATCATCATCACATTTTTCAGGTATTTCTTGTTTTTGGGGTAGAGGGGCCCATCAAAAGTATGTCAAGTGGGTACTCCTTGGATGAAAAATTTAATTCTGCATCAAACGAGCTCTCCCATTTGAAATTTGAGTAAAAACACAAGGAGATATGTCGAAAATATGAATAAAAAAAGTAGTTTTTTTTATGATACATATCCCCAAATTTATATTAAAAAATTGTTTAAGAGGTGCTCCCTTTTTGAATTTTAAAGCATTTTGATTGGCTAATACATGATGACATGGAATTTGTATTATTTTTGGAAGGCCAATTTTAAATTGAAATTTCCTCTAATGACATTGTCATCAGGTGATGGACACCAACCTCTGCAGGCGAGGCCGCAACAGGAGATGTGGGAGCAGGAGTTGTGGGAGCGGGTGGGGACAAGGGTTGGATTGCAACCATCCCTTAGTGTGGTAGTGGATTTTGGAGCACCATGGGTGGAGGACATGGTGGTGCAGGGTTAGGCTAAGAAGGAGCATCCGTGTTTGGATCACTTTGTTGGTCATTCTACAGAAGTTGTTGCACACGATCCATGTGAGGGAACTGGTGAGTGTAATGACCGTAGATGTTGTATATGGAACATGGATGGTTGGTACGAAGCTATGGGTTCTTACCAGTTTGGTTGGGATGCTGAGGATTCTATGTAGGCTGGTTGACCCCATTATTGTTTGGAGGATTGGCCTGTTGGTGACCTCCTTGGGGCTGATTATTTCCTCGGTTCTCTCCTCATTTGTTCTTTCCTTTCCCTTGTTGGTTATTGGGGACAGGTTGGTTGGGAAGGTTCTTCTAATAAAAAACCTATCCTGTAGAAACTGGAGGAGCTGGGGATGGAGTCTGGGTGGGTTGTACAAGTGGTACATAATAGAAAAGTGGGGATGGAGGAGCTGCAAACCCGGTCGACTGGCCAGAACATGACTACGTCGAACAGGTCAGCCCATGGATGTGATGAACTGGTGTAGGAGGTGCATAGGAGGGGGTGGCTCTGGACTAAGCCATCATCCATGAGTAGTCAGGGGAAAATTTGGGTTGGGAAACACGTTGGATATTATCCGAGTCTGGTGGCATCATAGGAGAGGCCACGTAGAACTGAGGGTGTTGTGTGATAGAGCCAATAACTCCATCAGTAATGTGGGATGCCCCCGATGTGTCATAGAGAGAGGTGCCGGCTTGGGGAGCATCGAGAATGATGGCATATAAATACCTAGACTAGTCGTATATTAATTCAAACTGGTGAGACTGTAAGATGGCCTCCTCCTCATATTGGGGTCGCTCAAAGGCAACGTCTTTGGAAATGGGTGGGAGTAAGGTTTTCAAAAACCAGTCAAGGAAGATCCTATCATCCAGCTGGATCTTGCACAAGCTACATCTACGTCACCACTCATGGATGTGATCTGTAATGTGGTTAGTTGTATTTTGACAACAGGATAAGAGGATCTCCAATCTCTTGTCATAGCGGATGGGTAGTTGAAAGTATTGGAAGAACATGGAGGAAAGTGAAGCTAAATCAGGATAAGTGGCATGAGGCAGTTCAATGTACCATTTCGTCGGAGCACCTATGAGTGTGTGTTGGAACAATCTCAATCTCACAAATTCATCCACTATGTTGTTCGAGGAACACCATAAGTGGAATGACATTATATGGTTTTGGGGGTCATCACCCACCTTTCCCTCAAACTTTGGGATGTCTGGTGGGATTTTTGTAGGCATGGAAGGCCACTGTGGTTGATGACTAATGGGGTCATTTGTTAATAGTGCCAAATATGGAAATTTAAGACTAGCCATAAAAGGTAAGCTAAACCCAAGGTTGGCTCGGGATAGACTAAGAATGGTGCCAGTGTTTGCAGGAACATAGTTCCCATGCATAGCTGGGGGTATATGAGGATGACCCCCCATAGCTGCGGGTATATGAGGAAGGGCCAGCCCCCCAAGTGAAACAAGTGTAATGGTGGAAACCACGGTAGTTGGTGTGGGGATACCACTATTGGGTGGCATTCCAACAATAGTGTGTGTTGTGGTGGTGGGACCACTAGAGGGGATACCCGTGATTGCGGGTGACAAAGAAGTAGGGCCAATGCTAAATACCCCTCCATAGAAGGGATTTGGTTGTGTTTCGACCATGGGGTTGGACGGGGTAGCGAAAAAAGTGGGTTCGGATTGGTAGGAATATGAATCGGAATCAGAGGTTGTGTCTGGCTCTGAGGGTGGTGAGTGATGTCGAAGATGGCTTCAATAGTGGTGGTTCAAGGAACCGAACTGAGGGGTGTGTCCCCTAAGCCAATAGGAATAATGTGGTGGAGCAATGGTGGTTTGGTAGTAACAGGAGATGAATATGGACCCCGGTTTAAACCAACTTCCTATTGGTTTAAAAGGAGTCACTCTGCCACTAAGGCTGTCTAACGAATTTCGTATTGGGGAAGTACCCCTCACTCCATGACACAGGTAAAACTGCTAATCGCTTGGCCAGAAACAACAGTTACTCGTCGGTTTTCCTCACGGGTGGGAATCTAGTCAATTAGGTGGGGGTCATTGTCCTTTTTGCTTGGTGGGTCCTCTCAATGGCCATCTACTTCGGGGTTCTTGTGGTACTCCTAACAATGATTTTTACAAAAAATCCCAAGTGCTTCCCACAGTGTTGCGGATGGGACTTATGTCCCAAACCAAATGTGATTATGTTAATTGGTTATTTTTAATGGCTTTGCTCAAGGTCATGAACCGAGCATGTTTTCTTAATGGTGTGAGCATGTGTGCATCTATATGTAAAAGGTTTCCTTCCAATTCTTGAAACAAAATGGGTAACAAGGGTTTTTTTGCAGGAAATCAACAAAAGGTTGCAACAAGGCGGGTCTAGACAGAAAATTAGAAATGAACATAGGGTTGGGATAGACAAGGGTCTAAACCAAGCATAGAAAATAGGTTGTAGGCTGACAGTCGCACCTGTCAAAGGAATAGGTGCGGTCTAGGTCGTATAGAAAAAATAGGTAGAGGTGATCTGGATAGTAAACAGTCGAGTCACGCGAAACAGGAGGTTTCACGTGACTGGGTTGCTCGGAATAGGGTTACAAGAGAGACTATGATCGCTTCTAGCACCGAGATAGGCGCGACCTGGCTCTATGAGCAAGGTCACACGTATCGGAGCAAAATTCACGATTGGAGTCATGCTTATCTGGGTGAAAGAGGCAACTGATTCACGGCTAAGAACCCGCTAAGGGCGATTGTGCTTGGATAGAGAAAAAATGGGAAAAATGGGGCCGACATGGGCTAGGGGAGCATGAACTGATGCAGACGAGGCTCGTATCGGCCTCATGGGGGCCCAATCGGTGACTGTGAAGGGAATAAACTGGAAACAAACCTGTAATAAACCTACAAAATAGAGATCATTATGGAATGACCAATGGAGTCACCAAAATTGAAACATAGATTTCTCCCTTGTTACGTGCAAAAGCACCAGCCTTGCGTTAATGAGACTGTAAGGTAGAGTTCATGAAAAAAATTAAGAGAACAAACAAGAATAGTAAAACAAAACAATTATATACGAGCGATACACTAGAACAAAATGCAAATAAACTAAATATTTACCTTTTTTTCTTGAAAGTGGGCCACCATGGTCGTCTCGGAAGTGATCTGCCTCTCCACAGTCTGGTTCTCCAGGTGGGTACAGAGGGTGTCTCGACATACTAAGTGGGAATGGTATGGAAACGGGGTGGTGGAAAATAGGTGCACAAATACCTGAGACCTAAAGGTGTCCCATCGTACTCACAATGGCAAAAGGTTGTGAAAATATGTTTTTGGGGATACCTTCACAATGTATTTATAGTAAAGTTTTAGGGATTTTTGACCCAAGGTTAACCCATGGTATTTTTTGACCCATGGTATTTTTCTATGGTCTTTTTATCTTATCTCTTTTTTAGGGTTTTGGAACCCTTTTTTAGGGTTTTGACCATTTTTTAGGGTTTTGACCCCTTTTTAGGGGTTTTTAACCCTTTTTGGAAGAGAACGAGGGTAAACCATAGTAAATAATCATGTTTGGACCTTTTTTTGTTGGAAATACAATTGTGAAGGTAAAAAGTAAGGGAAATATGATGTATGTTGAAGTTTAGGCCATGCAGAGCTAACTAAACAATTTTTTTGTGTTAACATCCATATTCCCTTCCATATGAGAAAGTAAATCGGTAAAGCAATAACCGGGCAGTTTAGGAAAGTAGCAACAAAGGTTATAAAGAAATGATTCATTATGATAAAATATTTTTTAGGTGTAATATATGCTCATAACATATTTCTATGGTTATTATAGAGTAAATTTGTTGTGAAGCAACGTCTTTGGATTGTCCAATGATGAATTAGGGTTTGGTTGTTTATTACAATAATTTGATGGTTTTCATCAAAAGTTGTTGAAAGTTACTTTTTAATGGTCTTTTTTAAAAGTGCTATTTGGAAGGAAAGATGGGAAAACTAATGAAAACTTGTTTTGCAAGCATCACCTCAGTACAAAAAAAAATATTGTAATATGGGGCTTCAAGGAGAACATATGCTTTAGTGCTTGAGTAAAGAAAACTAAAAGTCAATGATTTGTTGGAAGAAAGAGTGAAAGTGTGCATTGCAAACCAATTTTGTCTCTATGTGTGTATGTGGAAAATGTGTCTGTGACAAAGTAATAAATAAATAAACTAATAAATAAATAGTTAGATTACAAACATGAGATGAGAGAGAGAGAGAAAATTAAAAACTTGCTTTCAAAAAGGAAAGAATGAAGGGAAATTGAACCGAAACAGAATGTTTACAAGTCACAAAAAGGTGACGCAATATATAACATTCCTTTGTGTCATAAAACTTAGCACATATTCCAACACAATGTGAATGGGGAACTTCACGCATGATGTGCAAATAATAAAATGCTTAAAATGGGGAATAAAGGAAAGCAAAGCTACAACATAATTTGTGAAGTGACAACTTGCAAAAATGGTGACACTCCTATGGAAATTATGACACTTCTGCAAGCTTGTGTGAGGGTTTATGAAGATCAATATACTCATTTTATATTGAAAATACACCCTATTAATCAACATAAACGTGATATAAAACATGCCTAACATGTGAATCTTATAACATATAATTGTAAGTTTAGTTGTGTCTTTGAAAGTGGTTATGGATGAATGAATGTTTTTAGAGCTTATGATGGTAAACTATTGATTCTAATGCTTATGAACCATCAAGTTGAAAGGTTGAACCATTCTATTTTGAATTTTTTCTTAATATGAATAAGCACCATTTATACCTTTAGAAAGGATCCTAAACTTGAAATTGAGCAAGCGACAACAATATAACTACATGTAAAGATAGTTTAATGATATATTTTATCTCTAAACCTTTAGTATAAATTCTATAAAAAATACATTAAAGAATTCTAATATAACAAAACTTGATGTTTTGTAAATTGTAATGTCAAAATAAAAATGCTAAGAAACCATTCATGTGGCGAGGCTACATTGAAATCCATCCATACTTTGTATTTCCGTAGCAATCCTTCCTACACATGGAAATGGCATTGACCAATGACCAATGCCTCATTTATATCCACCCATCCAACACAATAGAACCTCTCAAGCTATTCCATGAAGAATGAATGCAAGTCAAGATATCATCAATAAGTTGCTTCTGCATTGTGAACAACATGGTGCAGATTTTTTCATAGTTTGAACCCTTGAAACCTTGTGGGAACCATCCATCACCATCATCAAGTCCTACAAATATAGAGATTGAACAACATTAATGGTAATATATATGCATAAATAACCAATTACACTCTTGTCTTGGATTCTTCCATGCCCTTCATATTCAACATTTTTACTAGGTTGAGTTGCACGTGGAAGTTTTTAGGGTTTTTGTTGCACCACTCTATTCCACCTAGGATCCTGAGTAGAAAATGGAGTGCAAATACAAGTTCACCTATCCTCAATTTAATCCTTTAAGCATCATTATTCTCCTTTATATGGAATCATTTCATGTTCTAGGGTTGTTTTCTCACATCCATTAACACCATTCCTCAGCATATGCAATAAGTGCACATGCACTCTTATGTAATATCCCTTAAAGTAAGTACATACAAAGAGTACACTCTCAATCCTAAGAGCCACCCACTAGAATATATGTAGAAATGTTTTCATGTCCCTCTCAAGGAATCTCTCCGCCTATCCTCTCCATCTCCTAGAAATTGAGATGTGAATGCATAACCCGTCTTCCATCCTCTTTCCTCACTTATAAAAAAAAAAATCTTTATGCACCACCTCCAATAATTATAAATAATCAATTATATTTTAACTACACACAATATTCTATAATGTGCATGCAGTCAATCCTATCCATTATATTATTTACTCTAACTATATTTGTCATAATTATTGCATATATATTTATTGGCTATTTTCTTCCATCTTTTTTCAACCTTGCATATATTTATTTAATTTATTTTAGCATGAACTCATGAAACCAAACACACATTTAATATGCTAATTATATTAACTTGGAAAATGTAGGTGTTCATGTGTAAATATCGCATGTAGTATCCCACGTGCATTAGTACTTGAGTAATATGTACCCCATAAACACCATATTTTTTTCATAATACAAGATGCAAAAGCATGTTACATAATATCAAACAACATGTGTACAACTATAATACAAACATATTCCAACATATACCTATGACATTATATGCTCATTCATTTCATGAATACAAGTGTACATAATTTAAATACCATTGGGAAGTAATGCAAATTCGTACATAATCCACCGCTCATTCATACTCCATTCATAGCACTATTTTTACCACACTTATTACTTGAATGGTCTTGCTTTCCATGGCATGTAACCCTTTTCCAAGAATATGGCATGTGACCTTTTTCCAAAACTAGTCTTTTATATGTCAATCATCATGGTATGGCTGTAACAACCTATTTTGTGGTTGTAGCAAGTTATATTGAAAGTCATAATCACAAAACTGAGGCTTTGTCCTTTATTAAGTGTCGTCATCTAAAAAGGATTTATGGCCCCAAAAGAAATGACCAGTAAGTTTCCAAAGAGAACCCACTAATTCAACATGTCAATATATCCATAACCTTATAATATGAAGAAATAAGATCTCCTTGAACACGGTTAAGATTTCCATCACCACACATTGACGTTTCATATGTTTTTTATGATAATGGTAGGAACAACCAAATATATACATATCATATCTATATTCAGATAGTGATGGTCGTCCTGAAGAGTGTGGACAAGACGAAGCAACAAGAATTGCATCAATATCAACTAGAGGTAGCAATGTTAGAAGAAAATTTTAAAAACCATATGAATTTCATTTTGTTTGAAGGAGGGTATTTCTCTTGTGACAATGATTCTACCGAAGAAAAAGAAGTTCCATTGATGTATAGACATTATTTGAAGAATTGGGAAGCAAAACCAGTTACTGAAATAAATACCGATTTCAGTATTAATGGAAGAACATATCAAATTACTACATCTACTTTGCATGGTTTGGGGATCTTTATAGTGGACGATGTGAAGGTTATGTATAACAAAGAGTTTGAAATAATGGATTATGTAGGCCCAAGCTATTTTATGCACGATGAGGTAGACAAACAAGATCTCTAACCAGTATGCACATTAGTATGGATTTTGTGCAAATTATAATAAAATGAAAGAAAACAATCAAGATAAAGGATATTCAATATATATCAATGGAAGACCCGAATCTTGTGGAAATGTTGTTGGGTTTATAAAAAGTAATTTCCTTGGAAACATAAACAAACTACTCAATTATGTCTTTGTCAAGTGTGAGGAAAATAGAGTTGTGGTCACTACAATAAAGTCAATGCCTACGGGGAAGGAGTTGTTGGTTAATTATAATTTGGACAAGATCTTGGAATCATGTAAGTATCCTTACTGCACACTCTTGTACATTATTATCTAAAAGGCATGTATAGTATTGGATTTTCATGTATATTAAGGCATTTACAGTACCATATGTTCTAGTCCTAATGTGCCTCAGTCACCAAGGGCTGAGATGGGCCCTAAGACGTCATGCTTAGTCGTTAAGTGCACTGGACAATTGTAGGTTTCTTTATAGATGGACCATGATTTGGTTCTGGTAAAGCTTCCAAAAATACATGGTAATTAATTATGTCCAATCCATTGGAATGCTTAAATTTTATACAACAAATAGTTTATTATATTCATTGTATATATCTAATCAGAATAGTTGGTTGCAATGTATGAAATAATGTGTTCTACAATGAGTTACAAGAAAAGGAATTTGTTTTGTTTGCACCATCGATTAGAAAATGTTTTAAATATCAGAGAAATGGCTTGAAGAATAATTTGATGAATCACATGACCACATTATTTGGTCTGGTATTCAATCAAAAGTGGGTGCTAGCCATGGCAGGGAAGTACTTGAAATCTGTGCGAGACAATTACCACACTAATATTAGTCGATACCCTGGTTATGAGAATCCCAGATTAGTTATAGAATGGGAGTGGGATGCATTAATATAGGATGCTAAGGAGAAGAAGATGGGAAAATAAGGAATGTTTCCTCCAAGTGCATCAGAAGCACCAAGGTAGATAAAGTAGTGTACCAAACAATGAATTTATAATTTGTATATCACATTTGGACACATTTTTTTAATATCATAAACACCTCTGTTACAATTCATGTAGGTTGAAGGACACCTCGAAGGCTAGAAAATCCGGACTAGAGAAGCATGACCAACAAAAGCTTGTCCCAAGGGGCTACGTTAAAGTAAAGGGAAAATATGTAAGTATGGAATTGTCGTTGTTCCATTTTTATTTGACTTACAAATTGTTGATGTAATTGTAACTTAGAAATGTATTCACTTGTATTTCTTATCTATTGTAACCCGATGTTTATTCCGGGATGTTATCATGTTATGTCATACCCTGATGTTCTGATCGGGAGAATCAATAATGTAAACAATTCATGTTAAGTCATTGTGGGTAACCCTCCGATTATCTAAGGGTTAAATTCCCCGCAGTTCTGGGGCACTAGGTTTATTAGACTCTCCAAGTAGAGGTCGGCCCTAGTAGGATTTTAGTCATGTTGGGATTAGTATAAATAGAGAGTTGGACTCTCTATTTAGCACACATCACTCACACACTCAAGTGTAGCGCATGGTTGAGGAAGGAGAAGAGACTGGGGCTAAACAAGAAGAAGGTTACTACTGTCGAGAGTGCATCTTACTGTTTTGGGGTTTTGCCTTTTGTGTTGATTCTATCTCTGAGGAAGTTGCGAGGTTTTCTCCATTTATGGTTTCCCTGATGAAAAACATTGTGTTCATTGTCTCTTTTGTTTTATTTTTGTACTTTTTATTCTCTCAGTTAAAGATCCTAACATAATGCTAGCTTGAATGTTGAAAAACTAACATGGTATCAGGGCTAACCTGAGAAGAAGACATTGTGTAGTTGCGGGAACTAGGGCTTCCTACTTTGTGGATCTCTCTCCACAGATTTTCAGCAAAAGTAAGGTGGAATAAATCTCCTCCTTAGGGCACATCTTTTTGTCGAAGCAGAATCCAATTATGAGGTTTTTCAGTTTTGGACCTGTCACTACTGCCAAAAATAAGGGCTTTTCACAAAAGAGGAATTTTTTAGTGAGCCTAGGCCTATATTGATCTCCTCCCCAAAATCGAAGTTAGGGATAAATTTCAAGGCATTTGGGTGGATAGAACTCCAGAAAATCAAAACCCTAATTTGCTCCTAAACCAGCTCTGTAGGATTTCAGCTTAAGTTTCAGATCCGACATCTTGACCTGGTAAGATCTAAAATCTTTTGTATTTCCATTTGAGGTTCTCAGTTAAGATGTCTCATCATACCAAGATTGATGAAAATATTGAGGGATCTGATAGCTTCTGAGCTTGGAAGTATAGGATTTCCCTGGTCCTGGAAGAGAATGAGTTGGACTCCTACATCCATGAGGAGGCTCCAGTTCCAGAGGGAGATGAGGCTAAGGCCTTGCATAAGAATAAATTGGTTATGGCAAAGAGAATCATTGCTGATTCTATCAAGGACCATCTCATACCATAGGTTTCCTCTCTAAATACACCTAAAGCTATGTTTGATGCCCTAACCAAATTGTTTGAAGGGAAGAACATAAATCGAAATATGACTCTGAGAAACCAACTGAAGAATGTGAAGATTCAGAATGCAGAAACAATCTAGTCTTACTTCACAAGAGTTTCTCAGATCAAGGAACAACTAGAAGCTATAGAAGAAGAAGTGGAAAATGCAGAGATTGTGATGACTACCTTGAATGGCCTTCCTAGGTCACGGGCTTCTTTCATCCAAGGAATCTGTGCTAGAAAGAAGTTAGTCAAGTTCAGCAGACTATGGGAAGAGTTCTCTCAAGAAGAAGCTCGGATAGCAGCTCGAGAAGAAAAGATGTGAATTGAAGATCAAGCTCTCACGGTACACTCCAAATCACATTCCAAGTCAACCAAAAGAAGATCTCATAACTCCAGAGGTAAGCACTCTCACAAAGATAACACTAGAAAATATTTATCTAGGATCATATGTTATACATGTAATGAAGCAGGACATTATGCAAGAAATTGTCCTAAGAAACAAAAAATAATAAAGAGGAACAGCAAAAGAAGACATCATGCTCATGTTGCAAACAATGATGAACCATCCAAGAAAAGAACCAAATATGAAAGTGAAGATTCTTCAAGCGAGGATGAATATGTTTTGATCTCCGCTCTCACAGGTAACATTACTCATGGAAGTGATGATTGGCTTATACATAGTGGGGCTTCCAAACATATGACAGTATTCAAGGAATCCTTTGTGAGACTGTCAGAACATGAATCACCTCACAAGGTGAAGCTAGGAGATGACTACCAATATCCAATAAAAGGTAGTGGGGAATATTCCTATAAGCTAGACTCTAGAAAGTCTCTAACAATGAAAGAAGTATTGTTTGTGCCAGGACTCAAGAAGAAGGTCCTTTCCATATCGGCATTAGATGCAAAAGGAATGCGAGTTGCATTCATAGATGGTCAAGTCATCATGTGGCCAAAAGGAAAGACTATCGATGATGTGGTAGTGATTGGAGAACAAGAAGGAGGATTGTACAAATTAAAGGGCCATCTAGAACAATCCTTGGTCCATGACACAATAGAGCCAAGTGAAATTTGGCATAGAAGGCTTGCACATGTGCATTACAAAGCACTACCTATTGCAAGCAAAGCTATTGAAGGTCTTCCACAAATCCAAGCAAAACATGATGGGATCTGCAAAGGATGTGTGAAAGGAAAGAAGACATTTCGAAGCAGTGAAAGCAAAGAAAAAGGAATCTTGGAAATCATCCACTCCGATGTATGCAGTCCTATGTCATCAAATTCACTAAGAGGGTATGCATATTATGTTTCTTTCATTGATGATTTCTCTAGGAAGACATGGGTTTACTTCATGAAAAACAAAGATGAAGTATTCAGCAAGTTCAAGGAATTCAAAGCCTTGATTGAGAACCACACTAAAAAGAATATCAAGACTATTCGATCAGATAATGGTCGAGAATTCACTTCAAATATATTCAAAGAGCTATGCAAAGAATCAGGGATTAAGAGGGAGCTGTCCACTCCTTACAATCCACAATAGAATGGGATTGCAGAGAGGAAGAATAGAACTATCATGGAAGCTGCAAGAGCAATGCTTCATGATCAAGACCTTCCTATGCATCTTTGGGCAGAAGCTGCCATAACAAGGGTGTATGTACAAAACCATACTCCACATAGAGTACTCGAGAACAAGACCCCTGAAGAAGTTTTCTTCGGCAAGAAACCAAAAGTCAGCCATCTCAGAATATTCGGTTGTCCAGTATACATACACATTCCAAAAGAGAAGTGAACTAAATTATATCCTTCAGAAAAGAAGGGTATATTTGTGGGATACTCTGAAAGATCGAAGGCTTACAGAATATATTTCCCAGGATACAAGAAGATTGAAATCAGCAGGGATGTGACATTTGATGAAGACACAGCTTACAACAAATACAGAAAGAGACCTGCTGAAGAACCTGAAGAAGCAGAAGCACCCAGAGTTCCTAATACAACCATGAACGAAGGAGCTCAAGAATAAGATCGATAATTTGAAGAACCACAAAGACCTGTAGATCCACCTCTGGAGAAGAATCCTCATAAGAGGAAAGATGCTTGGGTGCGAGAACTTATCCAAGGTGTGGAAAGATATGGGGCTCCAGAAGAGAATCACAGAAAAAGAAAGAGGACTAGATCCTGCTATGGGTATGTAGCTTTACTATGTGATTGCATTGATAAAGAACCTTCCAGATATGAAGAAGTGGTAGAACAGAAAGAATGGAAGGATGCTATGATCGAAGAATACCAATCGATCATGAAGAATGATGTTTGGGATGTTGTCCCAAGACCAGATGGGAAGTCAGTTGTAACTTCCAAATGGATCTACAAGATCAAACATGCTGCAAATGGTAGCATTAAAAAATATAAGGCAATATTTGTAGCTCGGGTTTTCTCTTAGAAAGAAGGAATAGATTATGAAGAAACCTTTGCAACTGTAGCCAAATACACTTCCATCATATCAGTACTTGCTCTGGCTACAGTAATGAAATGGAAGATACACTAGATGGTTGTCAAGACTGCCTTTTTGAATGGTGTAGTGGAAGAGGAAGTGTATGTAGAACAACCACTCGGTTTTGAGACACATGACAGGAAGTCTCATGTATGGAAATTGAAGAAAGCCCTGTACGGTTTGAAACAGGCACCCAGGACATGGTACGACAGAATTGACAGCTTTCTATCTAGCTTGGGCTTTAACAAGAGTAAAGCAGATTCCAACCTTTACTACAAGGTTGAAGATGGAAACCCAGTGATGCTTCTACTATATGTAGATGATCTGTTTGTGATAGGTATGGATGGTTTGATTGCTGATACAAAGAGAAAGCTTGCTGCCGAGTTCGAAATAAAGGACTTAGGTATGATGCATTATTTTCTAGGTATGGAGGTGTGGCAAAGTGCATATGGAATCTTCCTTAGACAAGGGAAGTATGCAATAGAGATCCTGAAGAGGTTTGGGATGATGGACTGCAAGGCTATGGCTACACCGATGGCATCGAACCTAAAGCTATTAATTAATGCTTCATCAAAGTCAGTTGATGCTACGATGTATCATCAGATGATTGGGTCATTGATGTACTTGATGAACATGAGACCAAACATTTTCTTTGCTGTGAACACCTTGATCCAGTTCTTGACAGATCCGAGAAATATTCACTTGATTGCTACAAAGCATATTCTGAGGTACCTGAGGGATATAGTTGATTATGGGCTCAAGTACGATGCGAATCAGAAGATTAACCTAGAGGGTTATGTTGATTCAGATTGGGTAGGAAGTGCCATCAATAGGAAGATCACTTCAGGATGGGATCAGGTGTGATCTCTTGGTTTAGTAGGAAGCAATGCTGTGTGGCACTGAGTACAGCTGAAGCAGAGTATGTCACAGCTTGTTCAGCTAGTTGTGAGGCAGTATGGCTAAGGAAGCTACTGTCTAATTTATTTGATCTCCAGTTGGATGCTACTTGTATACATTGTGACAACCATAGTTGTGTGACATTGTCAGAGAATCTAGTGTTCCATGACAAGTCAAAGCATGTCAAGATCAAGTATCACTATATCAGGGATATGGTGCAGAGGGGAGAAGTGAAGCTCTAGTATGTTGCGATGGACGATCAGATAGCTGATGTGTTAATGAAGCCATTGGCCAGAGTGAAGTTTGAGTACTTCAGGGAGAAGCTTGGTGTTCTACAGATTGAGGTCCCTTCCAAAGGGAAGTGACGAGTCCATAAGCCATTCTGAAGAGCAGGTCAGATGTAAGGGCTGAGCCATTCTGTCATGGTGAGAGTATTTGGTTCCTTTCATGTCAGATATGAGTGCTGAGATCCATAGCCATTATGACGAGCAAGTCAGATGTAAGGGCTGATCCATTCTATCATGGTGAGAGGATTTGGTTCCTTCCATGTCAGATATGAGTGCTGAGATCCATATCCATTCTGATGAGCATGTCAGATATAAGGGTTGATCCATTCTATCATGGCTAAACGATTTGGTTCCTACCAGGTCAGATGTGAGTGCAGGCCATTCTGGCAAGGGTGTAGGATTTGGTTCCTACCAGGTCAGATATAAGGGCAACTTCCATTCTCCAAGAGAATGGAGGCACGTGGTACGTTACCAGGTATCTCAGTCAGGGACTGGGGGCCGTTCTGGCTAGGGTGTAGGATTTAGTTCCTACCAGGTCAGATGTGAGTGAAAGCCTTTCTGACGAGGGTGTAGGATTTGCTTCCTACCAGGTCAGATAGAATTATTGAATCCTTTTCGTAGATGATAGTGATGTCCTATCATGCTGGTGAATGTGAGTGCTGGGCCTTTCTAATGTGATTGTAGGCTTCTACATGATCAGATGTGAGTAATGGGCGTGCCTTTCTGACGAGTAGGTCAGATGTAAGTGCTGGGCAGGCCATTCTAACGAGTAGGTCAGATATAAGTGTTGAAGAATACCTACATGATGGCTAGGCCTACAACCAACATGAAAGAAGGCTGGCTCTGTAGAACTTCCTATGATGAGAAGAATCATGAGATAGCACACATGATAATGACCAGAGATGATCTAGATCGAGCTATGATCCAGATCCAGTTATGATGACTTCGAGAGATCCAGATCGAGTCACTAGTGGAAAATGAGAGATTAGTGACCAAAAAAATGACCAAAATCCGCATATCAATGACCACTTTTGGTTTGGCGATCGCTGGTGGCTAATTTGC
>LPNX010802113.1:0-20851 GCA_001517045.1 Pseudotsuga menziesii | reverse complement strand
AAGACTGTGATTCGAAAGAGGTTGTTTAGAACATTAATTTTAATAATAATAACTTAGTAATGGAGGTTTCAGCAAACCTAAGCCTGCACATCTCCCATAGCCTGCAGTGTGTAGACTGAATTTATACTTTGTTGATGAGAGCCTGCCGGGACCCCAAGCAAACGTCACCTGAACTAAACCAATAGAGAAACAAAAAAATAATTATTTAATACCCTCAAAAATCAAACTATGAAAAAACTTTAGAAAAAACACAAAAATTTACGCCAAACTCTCAACTAATCCACCTGACTGAGTTAATGCTACTAACGTTAGCCCGCCGCCGGGTCTTGGGGCACAAAGTCCCATGCCTACGTCACCTATATCAACCAATAAAAAGCAAGATAAATCAATATTTAAATAATTCCCCAAAAAAATGAATACAAACTATAGAAAAAATTATATAATTTTGTTAAAGTTGCAACAAATTACTTCAACTAATCACCTTAAGCGATTCATATATATCCCCTCAGGCGGGGACATAATAATTAGGAAAACAAAAAAAGAAAATTATTTACCCTAAGGCTTTCTAAAGATTAACTAGAGATATGCAAGTGGTTTACCCATTAACCTAAGATTTATAACTATGATAAGAAAAGGGACTTAAGGCTTACTTAGCTCTTGAACTAATGCATCATCCATATGGCCATAGGTACTGCTACACTACACTCCACAAAAAGCTCAACCTGGCTATCGAAACTATGGTATAAGGTTACACTATTGTTTACGAGTTGACATTTATTACTTCTGTCAAATCTTCTACATGGAACCCGCTACATCATATTTATACTCCTTTACAATAGGTTTAGCTTTGCACTATCATACTTAACTCAAATTTGGGATACCCCATTTTGCATAGGATAAACGTTCACCAAAACGCCCCGCTTTGCCGGCAAATTTTGTATAGAAACCGGTTTATATTTTTAACGGAAAGTGTTATTTTTTCAATTAAAAAATTTCTGCGATTAGATTTAGTTGATCTATACGAAATGGCCTATTTCAAAACGACCCAGATTGCCCAAATTGTAATTTAAAACGTCGAAATCGTTGTTTCAGCAAGATATTCTCTGTCGGATTCCGGCGAGTCGGGGGCATTTTGGTGAACACTTATACTGCTCCCTATCATTTCTACTGTGTGAAGGGTTCATTTCTCATTTTGTTCTTTCGAGGAGTGGATCTGCAGGGTCGTTCATAGCGAGGGGCCAGTACAGTCATTCATGGCAAGGCAATGTTGCGGCTTGTGTAAAAAAAAATGTTTAATTTCTTTCTCTTCTTTGTTGAATATTATGGTTAGGCTCAATTCTACTTCATAGGGGTTGCAAAAATTGAGTGTAATTTATTCACCATACAATTTCTATCTAGAGTGGTAAGGAAGGTATAAAGTAAATGTTAAACTGTTCAGTTTTTTTTTCTTGTTGTTGATGTCTCCTCATACTTTTCCAATTTAAAATAATGATATATCTTTATTACAATGCAAGGTTTCGAGTTTCCCAAAAGCTCTAGTTGGATACCCTATATCCATTGTCTTCTTTTTCGGGTAATCCCTTGTACTCGAGTCTCATTAATGGTTATAATGGTGAAGGATGGAGACTGGAAAATATGTGTAATTCCCTTGTTTAATTAAATCACCCATATGCATCCTGTAATATCTCCCAATAGACAAACATTTTATGTCATATTTATTCTACTATTTTATTGTTTTAAGATTGGTTGTTTCAGAAAACCACCAATGGTTCCTTGAAGGACATATGTAACTGAAGAATTTACTTTTAATGAAACAATGAATGAAGGGGACAACCATGTTAAATGAGAAAATTATGCATGTGAGAGTGGGGAAAGCGAGACAGGTTAACCTCAAAAAGTACACCAGGAGTCAGAATGCCATGATGGCATAGGGAACACACTAGAAAAAGAGAAACATAGTGGTTGACGGGGATTTCATGGGGAATGGACCGTATCTACAAAAGACCTAGAATAAATACTATAAAGAGGGGCGACGGAGTATGAAGGACGGGAGGAACCCTTGCGGGTGAATACTCTGTACTAGGAAGCGGCTTCACACTAAGAAATTCAATCTAAGGTTGGCTTCCTTCATTCTCGACATGCATAGTATAGCTCAGGGGTGATTAAGGACAAAGAACATCTATGCCTAATCTATGGTTGGGTGGAACATGGTTGTTCCCCTTTCATTGCGGCTCACGTTGTAAACATGTTTCATCACTGGGCTTTGTTTTTTGCAAATCTACTAAGCTCAGGGTATGTCTATACATGTGCTAATAGGTGTTTCAATGTTAATGAAATGATAAATACCAGTTTTAGGTTATTGATGAAAATGTTGCTTATGAGTTGGTGTATACTTAGATTTTGTTTGGACTGACTGTGAAATGTATTTGGTGATATGATTGCTCTAAGGCTATCCGAATGTTGATGTAAGGAATTACTTAAATACTATGTGGTTCCTTGGTTAATGCCCAACATAAAATACCCATGGTAGGGAAGTCGATATCCTCTATTGGGTTAATATATTTAAACCTAGAATGTTGCTGAGTTCCTGATATACCAACTTTATATGCATAAAGGTGGGTTACTAATAGTTATTGCGGTTCTCTAAGAAATCGAACATGTATTTGTTTCCTGTGTTTTAATATCTGGAACATGTACTGGTTGTTGGAAGGTTTTGGATTTTGGTAAAATGCTGTTGTGTTTATCCTTTTAGTTTTATTAGATCCGAAAGTATCCCTACAAGGAAATATCACTTGATTGATAGTGCCTAGCATTGGTAAAATGGTAACTGAAATAGTGAAATATTGTTCCTGTAAAGAGTTATCGGCACACTATATGAATTCCCTGTGATTGATGAACCTAGGGCATGACTATGTGTGTATGAATTAATGTTTCAATGTCGTAGAGATGATAAAGGAAGCTTTGATTTTTTCGATGAAAGACTTGCTCATGATATTGTGTATGCTCATATAGCTATGCTCGCGTTTGTTATGTAGCACACTAAGGGTGTGATACACTGCTCTGTTAAGAGTGCCTATGACTTAATTAGATGCATAGATCACTGGAAATGTAATGCCACCTACTTTGTTTGATGAACCATAATTTGTATGTTGATACAGTCCCATTAAGGAAACACATAGTAAAATAGTGTAATGAATCAAGTAGAGTATACTTCTATTATACTATCCTTCATTTTACATATGCATATACTTTTGGTTTTAATGCATTTTGCTTAAGTCCATGGAGGCTATAAGCCTGGTTACATAGTCAAAATTCATCTGACTTAAGCATTTCCGCACCCCATAATCCTTGTATGGAAGACGAAAAGAGAAGTTGAAACAAGGCAGAACGTTGGTTTTCCGCACCCCGAAATCTTCCTGCGGAAGGTGGAAGGTGGAGGTAGAAAAGAGCTAAAAATTCTAAGGGAAAGTGTATTTTTCCACACCCTGGAGCCCACAATGGAAGGCGAAGGAAGAAAAGAGCTGAAAATTATAAATGAAAGTGTATGTTTCCACACCCCGGAGCCCACATCGGAAGGCAAAAGGAGAGAGGCAGAAATAAGAAAGGGAAATGAGAGTAAGTGTTGGTTTTCCACGATCTAGAGTCAGTCTGTGGAAGGAGGAAGGAGGAAAGTGGAAGGTGAACAAATGAAGATGTCGTTTGTTAAGTTTTTGATTCCCACAGTCCGTAGAGAAAGGTGGGAAGGAGGAATGTGGAAGGAGAAAATGTGGATAACTTATTTTGTCGCATGTTAAGTTTTCGATTCCTGCATTCCGTAGCAGAAGGCGGAAAGGAAGAATGGAGAAGGCAGAATGTGGTGAGATGATTCCATCATATGTTAGGATTCTGATTCTCGAAGTCCGCAACGAAGGGAAGAAACGAAGAATGTGGAAGGCGGAATGTGGAAAAATAATTATGTCATGTATTCAAGTTCCAATTCCTAAAGTCCACAACATAAAGAGGAAAGTAGGAAGTGAACTAGGATTCCATTATTTTTTTGTTTCTACTACCCGAATCCCACCACGGAAAGCGGAATCCGCCTACCACAATTTGCATTTCTGAATACGAAAAGCGGAAGGCAGAAGGAGGAAAGTGAAAATAAGTATAGGGTGAATTCAGGAGTTTTCTCCTACCACAATCTACACAACGAAATGCAAAAGGAAAAAATAGAAAAAGGAAAACGTAAAATATGGAGGTTTCCGCGACCCGCAAACTACAATGGCGGAATGTGAAAGGCGGAAATATTAAATCCAAGAAATGTTTTCATTACGGAAAGGACTATTGCAGGAAAAATTAAGCATAGGAATTAATGATTTAAAGAAGATTCATGGAAATGCATTATACAATTTAGAAATTATTTTGTATGCATGTTAGAAGGTTATTTGGGTATGTTACACACCTGTTAACCTATTTTATTCCAATGGGTTTGAGCGAGTATTAAAGAAAAGGGAATAAATGAGTACTAATATAACTAGGATAAGAAAGGAACATCACTTCAGTGTTATTAGATCATCAGTAGATTGCAGAAGGCCATTGGAGCAATTATCAACAAGCATGTGAAGCATGCAAGCCTTATTTCCTATTACTTAAGTTAATGAAAAATTAGGTTTGCATGCATGCAAAAGTAAAGTCATGCAAACCATAAAATTTATATGCAAACAATAAAATCTATATGAAAAGATAATCTGAACCAAAAAGGCATCAATGATTATTATTCATCTGGGAATTTGTTTCTTGGAGCAGCAACAATAGTAGTTGCAACAACAAGTTGGGGTTGGGGGTGTGAGCCAACAACTAAAAAGTGTTTTCGAAAGCAAAATCAATATTCCTTAATCATTGCTCAAAATATCATTCAGATATATCATCATATTTTCACTGCATTCATTCTTATTCATAGATCTAGCATACAGAGAAGGCCATTACTACAAGGTCACGTTTTACTACTCGGAAATAGCTAGAAAAACCCAGAAAAATTTGCTTTGATCTAGAGACTCGTCATTTCTTCTACATGTCACTATCATACTTATTGGAAGGGTCATATTATTATACTGGGTTATTATCATACCATCGTTTGGACATTTGGAATAGATATTAGCAAAAACGTGGAAGAAGGAGGGAATCACCCATTTAGAGGAAAAAAAATGCTAGCTTCCCAGGAGGAGGAAAAGGCTTCTGCAACTGTCATCCATTCTCTTTATATAGGTCATACAACTATTCCTATAAAGTATTGAAATCATTAGTGACATATTGGATCTCCCACATGAAGGTTATTATTAGAGACAACCTTTTGTTGCATGGGTGTAACCTCTGAGATTGCATCACATGTTTGGATATCTGGTGGATGCATTGCATGCATGCATTTTGCATACTAAGGAGTATTTAGAGCTATAAATATTGGGTAGAATATGAGTTGGTATATTAGAGTGGTATCAGAGCATGTTCCTCACCAGTTGCGGGCTTGAACATGAACAATAAATGAATCCAAAAGAAACTTCTTTTGTGACTTATAAAAGAAGGAATGATAGGTACAAAAAGACACAAACTCAGACATAAACCCTACTGCAATACACTTCAATATATGAAAGGGAAAAAGGGAAGAGGACGACAAAATGGCATTTCAGAGCTTGGTTAGTTCCTTAAATAACTTGTCTAAGGGACACAAATAAATGTTACATGATATAAACATCAGTGCGTTATTAAGCGAGAGTAGGGTGAGAACAATCAATGAATTTCACCAGGATATATAGGATCCACTAGCAGTAGTAGGAAATAGGTATACACTCATATGAAGAACACTCCTTACATTTACAATAAGCCTTCCATACCTACCATTCCCCACATTCTGGAAAATGGAATCACAGGACCTGTCATACCAACCAAACCTAGTGAATCCTTTGGGGAATATTGACAGGAATACAGGGACTTGGGAGATGAGTTCCAGTCAGCTATGTCATCCTCATACTTTTGGATTATGAAAAGTAGGAACTAACCAAGGAATTTTAATAGAGGGTTTACCCAGAACTATGAATTGCAGAAGATAGTAGGTAGGTTGACCATTCCTAATTTGGACGGATCTCGCAGTTGTTCGGAGAGAATATGGGTCCATAAGTTGGATACTTATTTACAACTAAACCCTATGATAGAGATGAATTCCATTAAATTGGATACCTTACTTTTAGACAGAGAGGCCCATGAGTGGTGTTACCATGGGCTAGTCACACTGGGTCACAACACAAATTACTTTATACAATGATTTCACATAAAGGCTCATGGAGAAGTTTGATAAAAGGAATCCATTGATACATTTTAGAGAGATAGAACAACTCAAATAGATTGATAGTGTTGAGGCCTTCATATAAAATTTTCAGAGAGTAGCAGTTATGGTGATAGATGTATTTGAGGGCAGGTTGGTCATGTTATTTACAGAATATTTGAAGGATCCTTTATGTGGGTGGGTGAAATCCTACAAACCATCCACTTTATAGGATTCCATCAGTATAACCCGAGACCTACAAGATTATGTTCCCAAGAACAAGTGTCCACAACAACCAACCAATCTGTCAAAAAACAAGGAAAAGAGAGTTCCACAGAAGGAATGGTTGAACGAGGACACACGATGAGAATTGAGAAGGAATAAATTACATTTTAATTGCAAAGAACCTTGGGTAAAAAACTTTTTACTATAAATTCTCAAACTTCCACTTTGTAAAATAGAAATAGTCCATGAGTTAATAAAATACATATGATGATATGATTTTACATTGAGGCTTGCCTTTATAGGCTTGAGAATGTGTAGTGAAGGGTTACACCCTTTTACTTATTAATTAATAACTATAATTAATATATTATTTTATATTTGTTACACTCTTCGTTACAATTTACTTATTTAATTATTAGTAGTTATTTAGTTTTTATTTATTATATATATTTGTGTTCATTACATTGCCTCTCCCTTAGAATTTCTTTGTCGTCAAAGCACAATTATGGAAGAATTTATCCCTTGTTCTACCTCATAACGCTTTCTCATGACATTGTGTGTTGGTAGTTGCAACATTTGACGAAATAAGATGATACATTCTTTTAAACATTGTGTGGAAATGTTGCGTCATCTGTGAAGTCATCCATCTGAGATATACCCTTAACGGAATTATTTTCGAATCGATTGTCGAGAGTTGTCGATTTTGTCTTTTCTCTTTATAGAAATAATATTGGTAATTTTCCTTTTGATTTTTTTGTCTATCATAATGACTCTTGTGATTTGGATGGCGATAAGGAACTTGAATCACCTGTGAAGTGTTTACTGGAACTTCAACTTTTGGTGCCTGTAACGATTTTTGTAATTGTTTTTCAAAACCATTTTTTGTTGATTCTTGTAGAAATGTGACAATAAGATTGTTCTTTTTAACTTTGACAATATTTGCATTGCTTCCCTTTTCTGATGTTTGAATTTGAGCCTTTGATGACTTCTCTATTGTGTTAGTCATTGTTTCTTTATTGACACTTAATCTCTTGCAATCTAAATTTTCTTGTAAATATATATTCTCTTGCTTTAGCTTCCTAACTTGTAGAAGCATGTCCTGATTAAATTTATTTAAGTCCAATAGTTATTATTTATGGTTTGAGTTGACGACGTCATATTGATTTCCTTGATTTTTGGGTTCTCTTTCTTTTAAGTTTTTTATTTGCTCTAACAATTCCTGATTAACCCTTTTTAAGGAAGATATTTCTTCATCTTTGCATGATAATTATTTTTGAAGATATCGATTCTCCTCTTCAAACTGTTGATTGCGTTGAAACTTATCCTTTTCCTTCTTGATTTGCAGAAGTAATTTCTGGTTATGATCTCTTAGACGAGAGATCTCTTCTTGTTTAATTGCAATAACCTTGTTGAAATCATTATGTATCGTCTGTATTTATTTCTCATTTCCATATGACAACATCTTTGATATTTCTTTGAAGTCTTCAGATGATGCGCCCTCTGATTTTGTCTTCATGTTAATGTCCGACAATGTGATATTTTTCTTTTTGTAGGGGAATGTCAGAAATTTTTTTTAGCATTTAAAATAAAAGGCCCCAATTTTTTTATCCACGGTAATCCCAAAACTAGGTCACCATTACTACTCCACAAAAATTTAACTATAAATTGTGAAACACCAATATAATCTCCAATGTTCCATTATAAATATTTTATTGCATATTCTTGGTTATTCGAAAAGTCTAACCCTTCACTTATATTTGTCCTTGAAATCGGTAACTCATTAGCAAATTCATCACTAATATAATTATTATGTTCATTGGGAGCAATAGCAATAGTAATGGCTTTCCCTCTAATAGTTCCTTTTATTTGAATTAACACTAAGACATAAGTTTTTAAATTGCTTGGAAATATTCCTTGTTTTTCGCTATTAGACCCCATTTTTTAAACCTAAACTTCCTTCGAAAATGACCTTCATTACGACTTAAATAATACTTTAATACTTGAGATTTGAACTTTTTCCAATACACTTCGCTTATAATCCTTTGATTTGAACGTAAGTATTATTTGTAATACTTTTTTTTAAATACCTTTAATATGTAGCATAAAGTTTACTTAATACCCTTATAATGTTGAAGTACTTTTAATAGTTTTTGGAAGCTTATGAATTTTTTGTTTTTGTTTTTTATCCCTTCTTGTATTGAAGTATATATATATTGGATAAATATAAAACTTTCTTGAAAAATGAAACTCCTTTATAATAATACTCCTTTTTTTCCAATAGTTTTGTAAAATGCCAGTAGATTGGGTGGTTGGGAGGAATGAGTGTTACCATCCCCACCTAAGTTCAAATATCACTTGCTTCTTAGTAGCAATTATTATGAACTTTTATATTCTTTTTCCTTAAGTTTTGTAAAATGCCAGTACATTGGGAGGTTGGGGGGAATGAGTGTTACCTTCCCCACCTAAGTTCAAATCTCACTTGCTTCTTAATTGTAATTTCTATGCACTTTTATATTCAAACCCAAATCCACTTATTAAGAAACACGGGTGGTTTCACTTTTTACCTCTTTTTTGGGGGGTTTACTTTTACTTCTTTTTATTTTTATTTTTTATTTTTAAGGATGTCAAATGTCCTATTTTTTTGGAAATCGAAATCTACACAAAGTGTAAATAATGTCCAAGGGCCATATAGCTTGATACCACTGTAATGGTAAAAAACCGTTTTACTATAAATTCTCAAACTTCCACTTTCTAAAATAAAAATAATCCATGATTTGATAAAATAGATATGATGATAAGATTTTACATTGAGGCTTGCCTTTATAGGCTTGAGCATGTGTAGTGAAGGGTTACACCCTTTCACTTAGAAATTAATAACTATAATTAATACATTATTTTATATTTTTTACACTTTTCGTTAAGAGTTACTTATTTAATTATTAGTAGTTATTTAGTTTTTATTTATTATATATATATATATATTTTCATTCCAATAGATGTATGGGTAAAGGGAAGGTACACCTCATTGAAGTATTTTCAGATAGCAGTGAGGAAGATGAACTGGAGAAAAAACGGGATGGAGAACTACATAGTACAGAGTTGGAACAATTACCATAGAGAGAAACTATTTCTACCCTCACAAGATTCCCCACCTTCTATACTATCACGATCAAGGGAAATATCTAGGGACAACATTCGATTTATTTGATTGATGGTTGGGCCACCCACAACTTTATATATTCCTCTTGGGTAGAGAGGAAAATATCTCCCACCAAGGACTTTCAGGGCTTTACCATTGTCAAGGATCGAAATCACAGGATGAAATGCACATAGAGGATACCTCAGTTACATGTACAACTTGTGAATTTTACATTGGTCGACGAAATTTATGTGGTATATATTCTAGACATGAACATTTTTTTTGAGTACAATGGTTATACTCAATTCGGAAATACTCAACAAGTTACCAAAAATTATAGATCAGAGTTCCTGGAACCAAATGGGAAAAGGGTAGTCCTAAGGGGAATGCCTAATGAAGCTTCAGGGTCCTCTACAACAAAGGGAATGACAACCATATTCAGGAACAAGGACAATACTCACACAAAAATATGGCTGACTCCAACACATAATACTTCAAGGAAGGACCAGTGGTATAAAAAGGGCTTTCTGGGTACACCTCTAGACAAACGTATGATGCACACTAGGGAATTTGGGTGAGGAGACAAATCTAGGATGTTCACTCCTCACATGTACCCAAGAATATACAAGGAGGGAATACATAACATGGGAGAGAATAAACATAAATTTGAAGAAAAAGAAGAACCACCCAATAGTGGAATAAATTGGTTCATACAAATGGACAAGAAGAGACAGTGACAAATGATTGGGTATATTGGTCGGAAATTGCTTGAGGAAAATAAATTTTGAGTGGGGAGGTCTATAATGTCCTCTATTACTTAAATCACCCACAGACACTCGTTGACCTATTTTATTCCTATAGGTTCGAGAGGGTATTAAAGAAAAGGGAACAACTAAGGACTAATATAACTAGGAGAAGAAAGGAACATCACTTCAATGTCATTAGATCATCAATAGAGTGTAGAAGGCCATTGGATCATATATCAACAAGCATGTGAAGCATGTAGGCCTTATTTCCTATTACTTAAGTCAATGAGAAATTATGCTTGCATGCATGCAAAAGTAAAGTCATGCAAACCCTAAAATATATATAAGAAGATACCTCAAACCAAATAGGCATCAATTATCATTATTCATCTTGGAGTTTTTCTTCTAGAGAAGCAACAATGGTAGCCGCAACAACAAGTTGGGGTTGGTGGTGTGAGACATCAACTAATATGTGTTTTCGGCAGTAAAATATATCTCCCATAATCACTTATGGATAGATCATTCAGATCTGTCATTGTATTTTCACCACATTCATTCTTCTTCATAGATCTATTATACCGAGAATTCCATTACTATAGGGTCACGTTTTACTGCTAGGAAATAGATGGAAAAACCTAGAACAATTCGCTTTGATCTAGAGACTCAACATTTATTCCACATGTCACTATAATTCTTATCAGTGGGGTCATATTATTATAGTGGGTGATTATCAGACCATCCTTTGCACATTGAGAACATATACCAGAAGAAATGTGGAGGAAGGAGGCCATCACCCATTAAGAGGAAAACAATTCGCTAGCTTCCCATAAGGAGGAAAATATTTCGCATGTATCATCCATTCTATTCATATAGGTCATACAACTGTTCTTAGAAAGTATCAACATCATCGGCAGCATATTGTATCTCCCACATGAATCTTATCATGAGAGAAGGACATTTTTATGCTGCATGGGCGTCACCTCTGAGCTAGCATCACTCTTTTGGATATCTGGTGGATGCATTTCATGCATGCCTTTTGTATACTAAAGAGTCTTCAGAGCTCTAAATATTGGGTAGAATATCAGTTGGGATATTAAAATACAGTTTCCTCCTCATATTGATTTTCTAGGGTTTTTAATACCTTCCCTTGCATACGCAGTTTGGTATAAGAAGAAAGCATTTAGTTAGCATTTCTATGTCACATAATTGCGTTTTATTATCTTTTTTTAGTTGGTTGTGATATTGGTTTGATATTAAATGAACAAGAATATGTTAGGGTGCTTTTCCCATCGTATCTCTACAAATTCCTAAGGGTTTGTAATTTCTTTAAGTCTTTACAAGGATAAATATGTGGTTTTATTTGAACTCTTATAGTGCTTGACATTTTATACTATATTTACTTATATCTCTAAATATTTGTAGATGGTTTTGTAGTTTTCTTTGAGCATGAACAAAGTTTAATAAGGACTTTTGGTTTTTAACTGTATCGGTTCTTACTATTTTTGAAATTTTTTTTTACTGCATTGTTTATATATATTGTATTATTTTGAGAGTGACCTTACTTGGTTGTAAAACCTTAATTTTGCATCTGGATATTTAGTAATGTTAAGTCTATGGTTAGGGTTTCTAATTGTATTTTCCTATTCATTTGTTTATAACTTCATTGGAGTTAACACTTAAAATTTAGGGTAAAACAATGTTTATATCTTGTTCCTTCAATTGACAGTCTAGGTTCAATTCACTTTACTGTAGACGCATTTTAGGGTTTCCTCAAATTATGAACATAATGTAAGAGTTGAATATAATTAGGTTAAATATTACAATACAATATGTTACTAACTAATGTCAAGAAAATACAGTTAATCTTACTTAATTATCTACTGAAGTATAACTCTTTGAACAACCATAGTGTAATACATATTTATACATTGCTTCTATTTTTCCTGAATATGCATCATTACATAATATCAAATAATAAATAATGATTTAACCAGTTCAACCTAACTAACACTGAGAATAGGTTGATGCTTAAAACATATATGAATTTCTTCCAGAAATTGGTATTTATACAACCATGCTCCACCCAGACTTAGGAACCTTGAAATATTTTCCAATATATAAGGATTCCACCTCCTTTCCTAGAACTAGAGTTTATATTTCACTTTCTCAGCTTTCAAGTTGCCACCAGCCAATTAGTTAGAGTTAATTAATACAAAACCTGGCACTTAATTCAATGTGCTCATCATTGGTTATACTCAAGATCCTAGAACCTTTCATATGTCCGTCGACAGCTTTGTGTTATTTTCCAACAATTTAATTAGAGCCTATACCTCCTTGGTGTTCTATGGAAGCTCCCTCGTAATTTATTTTTGTTTCTCTATATTACCCTCTTTCTTTTATTTTCTTTCCATTAGCATGCTCCCTTAAATTTTTTTCCTAGGAATTTAACAGCTGGTAACTAAGTCTTCCCAAGACTGGCCACTTGTCTTCATAAAGATACCTGAGAATTCAGTTACTACCATAAACTTAGGTTATGTCAATTAACTCCATGGGTTCCTAACTTTTGTATCCAAACATTCACATTTTTATTAATAAAATAATACTTTTACAACATCTATTAGATTTTATCACATAAGTAAAAAATTAAACATAATTACTTTCAATGTTACGAGGGGTATTGCGATCCTTCCCTCATAAAAAAATTTCACCATCCTCAGTGACTACTTAGTTTAGTACAGTTTTGAAATAAAAAAGGGTAATCTTGTTTCATAACATCCTCCCTTTACCAAGTAGATTCCTCTAGAGCGTAATGCTCCCATTGAACTTTACCTTGTACGATGGTTAATTTCCGAAGCACCACCTCTCTCATGCCAAGAATGTGCACTGGTTCTGTGTGAAAATATCCCTCTCATTCCACCTGTACATTATTCCAATCAATGATATGTGATTTGTGAACAATATATTTTTTCAATGAAGAGACATGGAAAACATCATGAATTCTTATGTGTGGAGGTAGAGCCAGTTGATAAGAGAATGACCCCACTCTAGCCAATAGTTCAAAGGGTCCCACGTATCTGAGTGCAAGTTTGGTACATAATCTTTTTCTTAAGGTGCTTTTCTTTGGTTTGATCCTTAGGAACACATGTTCCCCTACATTGTACTATTTATCTACTCTCTTTCTGACAGCATAGATTTTTTGTCTATCTTGTGCAAGATTTAGGTTCTTCTTAAATTATTATACCATTGTTTCGATCTGCGCTATCATATCTGGTGCCAAAGACATTCTATTCCCAAGATTTTCCCAACTTAGGGGTACTTCACACTACCTACCATACAACTTTTCGAAGGGGCTCATATTGAGATAAGCTTGATAATTGTTATTGTATGTGGATACAACTAAATGAATATAGTCTTCCCACTTACCCGGTTGATTCATTACATACATCTTTAGCATATCCTCTAGTATTTGGTTTACTCGCTTGGATTGACCATATGTTTCCCGATGGTATGTTGTACTAAAATTCAACTTTGTATCCATACCTGTAAATAATGATATCCAGAAATTTGAAGTAAAGTTTGCATCTCGATTAGTAATGATTGTTTTGGGTATGCCGTGAAGTCTGAAAATTTCTCTCATAAATATATCAGCAATGTTTATATCTTTATAGGTCAACTTTATGGGTATAAAATGTTTTTCTTTTCTTAATTTATCTACCACCACCATGATGGAGTCACTTTGTCTTCTTGTTTTGGGCATCCCAATTATAAAATCCATAGTTATAGTTTCTCATTTTCATTCTAGAATGGGTATAGGATGGAATAGTCTGGATGGTTATTGGTGAAAAAACTTAACCTGTTGACATTCAAAACACCTAGCTACATATTCCACTGCTTCTCTTTTCATATTGGGCCAAAAAAATATTTTTCGATGTTGTTATAAGTTTCTAGTACCCTAGGGGTCCTGCATAGGGACTATCATGCAACTCCATCAAAATTATTTGTTTAATACTTGACTGTTTTGGCACATAAATTCTATTTTTGAAACACATAAATCCTTCTGCATCTACCTAGTATACATTATCAACAACATATTCAGATCTATCAATACATTTTTCTAACAATTTTTTTCGACTCATGGTCTTCAATTGATATTGTTTTCAACAAAGTTTTAAATTCAGACTCATAACCACTAATTAATACTATATGCAATTCTTGTTTCTTCAGACTAAGAGCATCTTTTACTATATTTTCCTTTCATTTATTATTGCTAATTTCAAAATCATATGCACTCAGAAATGAAATCCATCTAGTATGGTGTGCATTTAAATTATTTTGGTTAAACAAGTATTTTAATCCAATGTTATCCGTCAATAACAATAATTTCTTCTCTACGAAATAATGTCGCCAAATTTTAAGTGCATGGATGATGGTTTCTAACTCCATGTCATGTACTACATAATTTTTTTTTTGTGATCCTTCAATTTTCTAGATTCGTAGCATATTACAACACCATCATGAGTCAAGACACCTCCTAAACCATCTTTACTTGTATCAATGCAAACTACAAAATATTTGTTAGGATCATCAATTCTTAGTATAGGTTCCATAGTCAATAGATGTTTCAACTTATCAAAACTATCTTGACATTGTTGAATCCCCAAAAACTTAATACCTTTATTTTGCAAAGTGGTTATAGGATTATATATTCTTGAAAAATTATCTATAAATATGCAATATTACCCTATTAATTCCATAAATGACTCGATCTCATGTGCATACTTTGGTATAGGCCATTCTGTAACAGCCTTAATTTTAACACGATCAACTACTACACCTTTTTCTGAGATAATATGCCCCAAATATTGTACCTAGGCGCTTGCACGAAGTTGGTTCCACTTTTGGTGCCACTTAGGAAATCAGAAACGCACTTCCGAAGTGCAAATCAAGAACACATATGCGTTATTGATGGTACATTCAGAATAACCCGAGCCCAAACACAATGCTAAGGTTCATGGAAATGTATATCACATATGCGTTTTGTAATGTTAAATATCGCATATGCGACATATCACATATGCGATATGTAACATTACAAAATGCATATGCGATATATCGCATATGTGATATGTAACATTTCCAAAACGCATATGCGATATATCGCAAGTGCGATATGAAACATTTAGCAAACGCATATTTGATATATCGCATATGCGTTTTTTAGAACTACCCAACAAATGTGTTATGCTTGATTGGAATGCCAACAACTCTTATAAATGGACCTCTCAGATGTTTTTGGAGTACACCCACAATGTCAATCATAGTAGGTCATTCTTTAGGGGATTCATTTACACATAGAAAACCCGCACTCGTGAGTTCTCTGAGGCAATTGATATTTTAATCTTCTTTAAGTGTTTGTACCAGAATGAGAGAGGGACTTTAGTAATGTATTTGGTTGTTGATTTATCTACATCTATTTTCACTCTATTAATATTAAGTGAATCATATGGTTGCATATGTATATGAATTTATTCCATATGAAAATTAATGTGGTTCATGCTCATTCTTAGCTTAATTGTAAGAATAGATCATGGCTAGGATAAGTTAGGTATAAATGCATTCTACATCTATAAATATATCTACATAATAGGGTATTAAAATAGAATAAAATCACAAAAAAGCGTACACATCCAAACGACAATTGGGTCCACATAGTAGTCAAAAGTGCCATCACAAATGAAAGAGGTTCTAATTGGGACCTCCGATTGGACACTCTATCCTTGTTGATGAAGGGTCATTTTTCCTTGTCAACACATCTTAAGTGGGCTAAAATGTCCACCATATCAAGAGGCATGAGCTTCCCAAATCAAAACTAAGGATCCTAGAGTGTTGGGTAGGAAAATTTAATTATGCATAAACATCCAACACTCCCAAATACAAATTAATTTGGGTGGGATGATGAAAGGCCTGCCAAACTGACCCAAAGAAAGTACTAGTAGCATATAGTTGTTCCAAGCTTCATAGGAAACACAAGGAACATCCAAAATGTTCATTGGTTGAGTTGGAGGGAAACTCAACACATTTATCGCCTAATTTGAACTCCCTTTCTTATATTTAAAGACCACGTGAAACTATTGTAGGTAGGAGGCATGTTTGAGATGGAATTGTTCTTAACTATTAGACTATGAATTCAAAAGATTAAGGGATGATTATTAGTACAAAAACTGTTTTCCTTATCCAAAACATAATGGCACCATTGCTTCAAGGCCTTCGCTAGATCTCAAAATTCTTTGTCATACGTGTTGTACTTCAGATTGGCGTTTGTCAAAGTCTTGAAATGATAGTTCGTGGGATGACCAACCCATTTTAATATGGCACTAGTAGTATAGTGTGAAGCATTTGTCTCAATCTCAAAGGGATATTGCGAATCCAAAAGGTGCAAAACCAATTTCAAATACAATGTAGTGTTTGAGTTCCAAGAACTCCCATCCATTAACTTTGTTAGGAAAACACAAGTGTATTGGAGAGTTGATGTAGGGGGTGTGAAATGTGAGATAAATGAGTAGTAAAATGTTGATAAAAATTTAGGCCACCGATAAATAATTTTTCAAGAAATAACAATGAGGGGATGAGCCAGTTAACAAGAGATTGTACATTGGCAAGATGAACACCTATTCCAATTTTATCTATAAGAAGTCCTAGATAGTGAATGGAGGTTTCCCAATATAATATTTTTTGTGAGTAACCTGCAATTTGTGAGTTCCAAGCAGCTTTAGTACCAAGTGCACACATAGGTTCTCTTCCTACTTTTTACTAAAAATGATATTTTATTCAAGATATATCACAATGAAAATCCTTGGATGTAGAAGAAACTTAGTCTTAAAGCAATCTTATAGGTGTCACTGGAACTCATGCAAACCTAATGATGTTATCCCATTCAACAATTTCATCTTGGTAAAGAATTTGTTACCCTTGAAAATAATCATACTGTGACAAGGGATAGCAATTTTTTGTAGTGATCTTATTAAGAGCATGAGAATCTTTGACAGGGAACCACTTCTATGCTTTTGGAATAATGAAGGAAAAGGAGCCATTAGGGGAAGAACTAGGTTGGATATGGCCAGATCCCACAAGGGATTAATCTTATGTTCTAATTCAATAACTTTATGTGGAGATAATTGGTAAGAAAAAGCATTTGTATGGATGCACCAAAAATCAAATCAACGAAATATTGGATAGAACAAGTGGGGGGGAGACCCTGAAGAAGTTGAAAGGCATTTTTTTGTAAAACATGTTATTTTTTTGTAAGGGGGCCACAAAAGAAGTATATCACACTTGTGATATTCAAAAGTAGAAAAAAAAATAAAACAAAGGCCACGAGCTCATTTTCACAGCATCGGGACAGCGCAACAATGCAGGAGCGAAAAACCGCAGGTGCGATTTGGGTTTTACCTTTTCGAGGTCGAGGCCGAGTTCGAGGTGGAGCCAAGGTGGATTTATCCAATGGCAGGTATTTATGCTAGTTCAATCCTTTTCATTTAACCTTCCATTCTTTAATTTTTTTCATAATTTCTTTGTTTTTATAATTATTTTGAACAAATTTTAAAAAAAATTGAATGTGAACAATCAAATAACGATTCTAAGTAAATTAAATTGCAATTTTATGTTTAAATATTAACAGACAACACAAATGAACAACAGAATGTGGAAAACCCACCCTCTAATAACCCACAACAGCCTAACCCACAACAACCTAACCCACAACCAAACCTAGACCTGGAGGGGGAACAAGATAGAAACACACAGATTATTGCACGCTTGGAATCATTGAGGCACCTTAGCTCATCCGGGGTTCATTTGATAAATTCTTTAGCCGATGCCTTGGACACAATAACAAACACAATTTTTGATGCCCAAGGAACTCTGTACAACATTACCTCATACAGAGAATCTAGGAGGCAATACTACTCTGATGGATTGACTCATAAAGACATCAAAGCCCTTAAAATTACTAAAGACCGGTTATTTTCATTATTCCGGGACCCCAGCACCGGATTGGTTCCACCCACCAGTCGAGCACACATTTCCATAGACTGGTGCATTGAACCAAATATAAAGGCTAATTGGATGGATCGTTGATATATGGTCTTCGATGAAGACCCCCATGGGAATAGGGACATCCCATTTTATTTCCTTAAGAAGTTGTATGCAGAATTCATCCTAGGGAAACATGTTAACTACTTCGATCTCTTAGGAAACTAGGGTGTTGGTCATGGGATGCCCCAAGATAGGGAAGGACCCAGGACAGATCCCAACCATGTGCCACACCCACCACGCACACCAAAACCCCCTCAGGTATATCCTCCTGTAGGTCCTATCATTGAGTATACATAGGATGCATTACTTGACATGGCAGAGACATTGAGCATAGGACTGATGTCCAAGGCAACGTAGACCAAGGGGCTGGCACTTCTATGGCGGGCCCATCTACATATCACAGAGGAGATGCAGAGTCTTCAGAGGATCATGTTACTCCACACCCTTGCACATCGCGTGGAGGCATATGCTATGGCCCTGCTTCCGACTTCCGAGATGATGGATTACTTCGCTTTGTAAGTAAAACTCATTATTTTAATATTATATTTTGTTTCATGTCAAAATATTCAATTGTTTCGCACTTTATTTCTATTTAATTATCTAACAATATTTGTGAACAAATATACAGCTGGTGTCCCATGGCACACCACAGTTGCATAGTCCGTCGATAAATGTTGAGAACATTGATGCGGCTGTCAATATTGCCTATGGGTTTGGTTCTTCAACAATAGGGGTAAGAACTATACTTGTTAATTTGTCAGCTTTATTTATATATATTTATAACTTATAGATTGTAATGTATTCAATATGTATCCTAATTTTGATACTTGACATGTTTTGTGCAGGTTTCCCAGGAAGAGTATATTGTCTCGTATCCTATTCCCTCTCATGCAGAGGTAGATTCACAGACACAGGTATTATTTGAAATATTTTTTTAATTATATATATTATTTTAATTATGTTTCACTTTGTTTGGAAAAATCATTTTGTAACTTACATATCGCTTTGACATATGTTACTTTATGTAGGAACCTGTTGTGACAGTGGTGCTTGAAGAGCACCAAAGAGAGGTTGTTGTCAACCCACCTCTTTCCCCCAAACAAGTATGTATGTTTCGCTTTCTTTGGTAGTTCATAATTTTCCTTCCAGGTAGTATATATGTCTCTGATTCACAATTTTATATGAAATTGACATATATATATGCTACTTCATATGCAGGCCCCTAGTGAGGCACCGGTGCGTGAAGAGCACCAAACCGGCGGCCCACCGTTGACGAGCCAACAGGTGTGTTTATGTAGATCGCTTTCTTTGTTCGTTTGTGTACATATCTTGATCAAGTAACATTCAATATGTATCCTAATTTTTACATATAACATGTTTTATGCAGGTTGCCCATGATGAGTATATTGTCTCGCAGCCCCCTCTCATGCAGAGGTAGATTTGCAGACACAGGTATTATTTGAAATATGCTTTTAATTATATATATGATTTTAATTATGTTTCAATTTGTTTGGAAAAATCATTTTGTAACTTACATATCGCTTTGACATATGTTACTTTATGTAGGAACCTATTGTGATAGTGGTGCTTGAAGAGCAGCAAAGCGAGGTTGTTGTCAACCCACCTCTTCCCCCCAAACAGGTATGTATGTTTCGCTTTCTTTGGTAGTTCATCATTTTCCTTCCAGGTAGTATATATGTCTCTGATTCACTATTTTATATGAAAATGACACACACACACACACACACACACACACACACACACACACACACATATATATATATACGCTACTTTATATGCAGGCCCCTAGTGAGGCACCGGTGTGTGAAGAGCACTAAACCGATGGCCCACCATTGACGAGCCAGCATGTATGTTTATGTAGATCGCTTTCTTTGTATGTTTGTGTACATATCTTGATCAAGTAACATTCAATATGTATCCTAATTTTGACATGTAACATGTTTTATGCAAGTTTCCCATGATGAGTATATTGTCTCGCAGCCTATTCCCTCTCATGCAGAGGTAGATTTGCAGACACAGGTATTATTTGAAATATGCTTTTAATTATATATGATTTTAATTATGTTTCGCTTTGTTTGGAAAAATCATTTTGTAACTTACATATCGCTTTGACATATATGTTACTTTATGTAGGAACCTGTTGTGACAGTGGTGCTTGAAGAGCACCAAAGCGAGGTTGTTGTCAACCCACCTCTTCCCCCCAAACAAGTATGTATGTTTCACTTTATTTGGTAGCTCATCATTTTCCTTCCAGGTAGTATATATGTCTCTGATTCACTATTTTATATGAAATTGACATATATATATGCTACTTTATATGCAGGCCCCTAGTGA
>LPNX010802083.1:159566-191869 GCA_001517045.1 Pseudotsuga menziesii | reverse complement strand
CATTAGAGATTAAATAGTTTCCAAAGAATGAACATGTATGATTTCTCAATAGGTTGTAATGGAATAGGGTGTATTTATTTAAATGACCAATTTATGCGCAGTCTCTTAAGCGACGCTTCTGAGGCTAGCCGTCTCTTAAGCGGCGCTTATGAGCCTAGCCGTCGCTTAAGCGATGCTTATGACCACAATTTAAAAAAAAATTAACATTGTGATTTTTGGTAGGTTTAAAAGAAAAAATCCACGCGCCGTCGGAAGTAACCGTCGGATTTTGGATCGAAATGTAGTAGTGAGATTATTTGTACGAATTTTGTTTTTATGGATTTGACTAATCCTTTTGGTGTTAGTAGTGATGTTATAGAATATATCAATATTCACAATCCGTATCTCTTTACTTTTGAGAACACACAATTGAAGTACATGATTGCCACTACTCAAACTGCAGCTAAAGAAAATGAATGAGCAGAACCATAAGAGAGCACTTTGTGCAAAGGAAGGAGTACCAAATGAGGATGTTACTTGGGAATATCAAAGATTTTGCAGCATACAAACTTAGAATTTCTTGAGGACAAACAATCTTGAGTGGGGAGGACTGTCATGTACCCAATTAAATAAATTCCAAATAAGACTACTTGCAAATAATGTTTCACCAATCTACTAGTTCCCTAGGTTGAGACAAAGACATAAATTTTGTGATAAGGGTATATGGGACCCAAAAGGAGTTTAGTTTATCATATTCACATTTAAATGGGTCACATAAATGATAAATTATAATAAAATAAGGTGGCATGGATTCATGGAGACACTTGGAAGCTTGTGGAGCCTTTGGGTGACTATATTTCCCGTGCACTTGGAATGATATTCATCCAAATTCGAACACATGGGTAATGTAACATTATTATATGGTGATGTGGTGTCAAAAATAATATAATGATCCAAGTAATTAGAATTGGTAAAGGATAGTAACTCCCATGGAAGAGAAAGAGACTAGAAGACAATGTGTGCCACTTTGAAGGAGATTCCATGCACTCTATGGCAACAAATGATGGAAGATTCTATGATAAGCATGACAAATTCAGACATGATTGATGAAATATGAAAAATATGACATGGTAGGAATAAAAATATCCACCAAGAGGTCGAATTTGGGATTTATAGGATGCCATTCAAATTGGGGAAAGAATTGGAGCGGGAAGAGGAAGACACATGTCATATGAGTTACTAATTCACTAAGATGAGTTCGAGGAAGCCCATGGAGGGAAATTGGAAATTCAGAGGCCTCATGAAGTTAATAAAAGGATTTAATGAGGAATAATAATTTATTTTTATCATTTTTTAATTGGCCTTAGGCATTTTGGAGATATTTTGCTTGTCCATTGCACGGTGAGTGTTCACTCTCCTTGCTTGTGAACCAATTTCGAGGGAGTTGGATTCCTTTCCAAGTTGTTTGATGGAGATGAAATTCATACCTATGATTGGAGTTTAATGAAATATTTTTATTTTCAGTTTCAATGTTCAAATATTTAAATTCTCATCTATCTCCCTATTCTCTCATTCCTTCTTCTCCATTCCCCCACACTCTCATGTTGATGGCGCACTTGTTGGAGTGCTGCTTGCACTTTGATGAGGATGTTTGATGCCAAATATTGGGTGTATTATGTATGGATCTATAATATAATCTCCATATGATCTGTAAGTCGAAATATCAGAAATACATGTATGAAAGGCTTGCATTCCCTGTGCTTTTGAATAACTAGTTCTCATGGATTTGGCTTCAATCTTGAAGTGATTTTATATCAGATTTGTATGAGGAATTTTGTATGAGTTTTATGATGTTGTGGAAGAATTATATTATGTAATACTATGAAATTTAATTCCCATATTTTATTCATATTTAAATCCAAGAAACTCCTATGTGAAAAGCTTGCATTCTCATGCCATTGTATCACTACTTTTAATGGATTTTGGCTTCAATCTTGAAGTAGTTTTATACCATATTTGTATGAGGGATATTTTATGAGTTGGATGATGTTGTGAAAGAAATATATGATGTGTTACTCTGTAATTTAATGTCCCTATTCTATATGGGGTGAAATCCAAGAAATCCATATGTGGAACTCTTGCATTCCCATGCCATTGAATCACTAGTTTCCATGACTTTGGATTCAATCTTGAAGGAGTCTTGTATCGGATTTGTATGATGGGTGTTATCTAATATTGGTGATGTTGTGATAGAAATACATGACATGCTATTCTATAATTTCATGTCCCTATTCTCTGTGGGTCGAAATCCAAGAAATCCATATGTGAAACTCTTGCAATTCCATGCTAGTAGTTTTTATGTATTTGGCTCCCATACTGAATGAGTTCTATACCAGAATTGTATGAGGGGATTTATATGGTGTTTAATACTTTTGGAGAAGAAATTATTATGCTGTATATTGTTTCTATATGTTATTGTTGATGTAATTGTAACTTCAGAATGCATTCACTTGTATTTCTTATGTATTGTACCCCGATGTTTATTCTGAGAAGTGTTTGTAATGTAATTGAGTCATGTCATGCCCCGATGTTCTGATCGGGAGTTTCTATAATGTAAAAAAGTCATGTCAAGTAAATGTGGGTAACCCTCTTATTGTTCAAGGGTTAAATTCCCCATAGTTCCGGGGCCCTAGGGTTGTTAGACTCACCTAGTGAAGTCGGCCCTAGCGAGTCATTGTCAAGTCAGGAATTAGTATAAATAGAGAGTGAGTCTCTCTATTTATAACACACTCACTCACACTCAGCTATAGCACATAGCTGAGGGAGAAGAAGTTGCTGGGTTAGAAAGAAAGAGACTACTGTTGTCGGGAGATCATCTTACTGTTTTGGGATTTTACTTTTGGTGCTAATTCTATCTCTGAGGAAGTTGCAGGGTTTTCTCCATTTATGGTTTCCCTGAGGAAAAACATTGTGTTCATTGTCTCTTGTGTTTGATTTCTATGCTTTTTATTCTCTCAATTAAAGATCCTAATATAATGCTAGCTTAAATGTTAAAATCTAACATGGTATCAGAGATAACCTGAGAAGAGGACACTGTGCAGCTGTGGGAACTAGGGATTCCTACTTTTTGTATATCTCTCCACATATTTTCAGCAAAATAAGGTTGGGATGACTCTCCTCCCTAGGGCACATCTTTATGTCGAAATAGAATCTGATTCTGATCTTTTTCAGTTTTTGACTCGAGACTGCTGCCAAAAATTAGGGCTTTCCACAAAAGTGGAATTTTTGAGTGAGCCCAGGCCTGGATTGATCTCCTCCTCAAAATCAAAGTTTAGAGATCAAGATCAAATCATTTGGTTGGACAGAACTCTAGGAAAGTCAAACTCTAATCTGCTCCTGAACCAACACTGTAGAAATTCAGCTCCAAATCTAGATCCGACATATTGATCTAGCAATATCTAAATCTTTTGTATTTCCATTTGAGGTTCTCAATTAAGATGTCTCATCATACCAATCTTGATGAAAAGCTTGAGGGAGCTGATAACTTCTGAGCTTGGAAGTATAGGATCTCCCTCGTCCTGGAAGAAAATGAGTTGGATTCCTACAACAATGAGGAGGTTCTGGTTCCATAGGAAGATGAGGCTAAGACCTTACATAAGAAGAAGTTGGTTATGGAAAAGAGGATTATTGCTGATTCAATCAAGGATCACCTCATACCACAGGTGTCTTCCCTCAAGACACCTAAAGCTATGTTTGATGCCCTAGCCAAACTGTTTGAAGGGAAGAACATAAACTGGAAGATGACTCTAAGGAACCAGTTGAAGAATGTAAAGATCCAGAATGAGGAGACCATCTAGTCATAATTCACAAGGGTCTCCCAGATCAAAGAACAACTTGAAGTAGTAGATGAAGAAGTTGAGAATGCAGAAATTGTGATGACAACCTTGAATGGTCTCCTTAGGTCATGTGATTCTTTCATCCAAGGAATCTGTGCTAGGAAGAAGCTAATCAAGTTCAGTAGACTGTGGGAAGAATGTTCACAAGAAGAAGCTTGAATAGCAGCTCGAGAAGAAAAGATGGGCAGTGAAGATCAAGATATCACAGTACACTCCAAGAAAGGAATAAGGGAAAATAATCATTACCAAGGTAAGCATTCTCATCAGAAAGATAATTTTGTAAAAAGGGATCCATCCAAACTTAGATGTTATAAATGTGATGAAAGAGGACACTTTGGTATAAATTTTCCCATGAATAAGAGTGGATCCAAGAAAAAGAAGAACTCCAAATGAAGACATCATGCTCACATTGCTGAGGATGATGATCCTTCTAGGAAGAAACTAAAACAAGAAAGTGAAGACTCTTCAAGCGATGAAGAATATGTTCTAATATCCTCTCTCATAGGAACTATCACTCATGGAAGAAAAGATTGGCTTATTGACAGTGGGGCTTCCAAACACATGACAACATTCAAGGAATATTTTGAGAAACTATCTGAACATAATTCACCCCATAAGGTGAAACTTGGGGATGACTACCAATATCCCATAAAAGGTAGCGGTGAATCCTCCTACAAGCTTGACTCTGGAAAGTCTAAGAAAATGAAGGATGTCTTGTTTGTACCAAGACTAAAGAAGAATCTTCTCTCCATATCGGCACTGGATACAAAAGGTATGAGGGTTGCATTTGTAGATGGCCAAGTCCTCATGTGGCCAAGAGGAAAGACTATTGGCGATGCAATAGTAATTGGAGAATAATGAGGATTATACAAATTGAAGGGCCATCCAAAACAATCTTTGGTCCATGACACAGTAGAGCCAAATGAACTTTGGCATAGAAGTATTGCACATGTGTACTACAGAGCACTACAACTTGCAAGCAAAGATATTGAAGGTCTTCTAGAAATTCAAGCAAAACATGAAGGAGTCTGCAAAGGATGTGCGAAAGGAAAGAACAGAAAGAAGGAATCTTGGAAATAATTCACTCCGATGTATGCAGTCCAATGTCATCTAGTTATTTAAGTGGGTATGTATACTATGTTTATTTTATTGATGATTTTTCTAGGGATACATGGATATACTTTATGATGAACAAAGATGAAGTTTTCATCAAGTTCAAGGAATTAAAAGCCTTAATCGAGAACCACACAAAAAAGAAGATCAAGACCTTTTGATCAGATAATGGTAGAGAATTCACATCAAATGAATTCAAAGAGTTATGCAAAGATTCAGGGATTAAGAGGGAGTTATCCACTCCATATAATCCACAACAGAATGGGGTTGTAGAAAGGACTAATAGAATGATAATGGAAGCTGCAAGAGCAATGCTTCATGATCAAGATCTTCCCATGCATCTATGGGAAAAAGTTTCCAGAACAACGGTGTATGTATAGAACCGTACTCCACACAGAGTACTCGAGAACGAGACACCTAAAGAAGTATTTTCCAGCAAGAAACCAGATGTCAGCCATCTCAGAATATTCAATTGTCTAGTATACATACACAAAGAAAAGAGTACAAAGTTAGATCCTTCAAGAAAGAAGGGTATATTTGTGGGATACTCTGAAAGCTTGAAGTCTTATAGAATATAATTCCTAGGATTCAAGAAGATTGACATCAATAGGGACATAACATTTGATGAAGACTCAGCTTACAACAAATACAGAAAGAGACCTACTGGAGATCTCGAAGAATCAGAAGCACCCAGAATTCATGACACAACCATGAACGAAGGAACTCAAGAAGAAGATCGATAATTTGAAGAACCTCAAGAACCTGTAGATCCACCTCAGGATAAGAATCCTCACAAGAGGAAACCTGTTTGGGTTTGAGAAGATATCCAAGGTGTGAAAACATATGGGGCTCCAGAAGAGAATCACAGAGAAAGAAAGAGGACCAGGTCCTGCTCCGAGTATGTATCTTTATTATGTGACTTTATCAATAAAGAACCTTCCAACTATGAAGAAGCTGCAGAAAGGAAATAATGTAAGGATGCTATGATCGAAGAGTATGAATCGATCATGAAGAATGATGTTTGAGATGTTGTCTTAAGAACAGAAGAGAAGTCTGTTGTAACTTCCAAATGGATCTACAAGATCAAGCATGCTGCAGATGGCAGCATAGAGAAATATAAAGCAAGATTCATGGCTCGTGGCTTCTCACAGAAAGAAGGAATAGATTATGAAGAAACCTTTGCACCTGTATCCAGATGCACTTCCATCAGATCAGTACTTGCTCTAGCTGCAGTAATGAAGTGGAAGATACACCACATGGATGTCAAGACTATTTTCTTGAATGGTGTAGTGGAAGAGGAAGTGTATGTAGAGAAACCACTTGGTTTTGAGACACATGACAAGAAGTCTCATGTCTGTAGATTGAAGAAAGCCCTATACAGTTTGAAACAGGAACCCAGGACATCGTATGGTAGAATTGATGGATTTCTATCCAGTTTGGGCTTTACCAAAAGTAAAGCAGATTCCAAACTTTACTACAAGGTTGAAGATGGTAACCCAGTGATACTTTTATTGTGTGTAGATGATCTGTTTGTAATAGGTATGGATGGGTTGATTGCTGATACGAAGAGGAAGCTTGCTGTCGATTTTTAAATGAAGGACTTGGGTATGATGCACTATTTTCTAGGCATGGAGGTGTGGTAGAATGCAGATGAAATCTCCCTCGGACAAGGGAAGTATGCAGTAGAGATCCTGAAGAGGTATGGGATGATGGACTACAAGGCCATGACCACACCTATGGCATCGAACCTAAAGCTATTGAGTGATAATTCATCAGAAGCAGTTGATGCTACGATGTTACGTCAGATGATTGGGTCTTTGATGTACCTAACGAACACGAGACCAGATATTTGCTTTGTTTTGAACACCTTGAGCCAATTCCTCATAGATCTGAGACATGTTCACTTTATTGTTGCAAAGCATATTCTGAGGTACCTGAGGGCTACAGTTGATTATGGGCTCAAGTATGAGGCGAATCAGAAGATTAACCTAGAGGGTTGTGTTGATTCATATTGGGAAGGCAGTGCCATCGATAGGAAGAGCACTTCAAGGTGTTGCTTTAGTATGGGATCATGTGTGATCTCTTGGTTTAGTAGGAAGCAATCCTGTGTGGCACTGAGTAAAGCTGAAGAAAAGTATGTCGCAACTTGTTCAGCTAGTTGTGAGGTAGTATGGCTAAGGAAGCTATTGTCTAATTTATTTGATCTCCAGTTGGATGCTACTTGTATACATTGTGACAACTAGAGTTGTGTGAAGTTGTCAGATAACTCGATGTTCCATGACAAGTCGAAGCATATCGAGATAAAGTATCACTATATTAGGGATATGGTGCAGAGGGGAGTAGTGAATCTCCAGTATGTTGTGACGGACGAACATATAGCTGATGTGTCAACAAAGCCATTAGCCAGAGTGAAGTTTGAGTACTTCAGGGAGAAGCTTGGGTTCTCTAGATCGAGGTTCCCTCCAAAGGGAAGTGATTAGTCCATGAGCCATTCTGACATGGTGAGAGGACTGGTTCCTTCCATGGTCATATGTAAGGGCTAAGCCATTCTATCATGGTGAGAGGATTGTTTCCTTCCATGTCAGATGTGAGTGCTGAGCCATTCTGATGTGACTGTAGGATTGGTTCCTACATGATCATATATAAGCGTTGAATGCCATTCTTGGAATGGAGGCACCTTGTCAATTACCAGGAAATCTCAGTTTGGGAATGAGGGCCATTCTGATGTGACTGTAGGATTGGTTCCTACATGATCAGATGTGAGTGCAGAGCCATTCTGAGGCGATTGTAGGATTGGTTCCTACAATGATTAGATGTAAGTGCAGAGCCATTATGAGGTGATTGTAGGATTGGTTCCTATAATGATCAGATGTAAGTGCAGAGCCATTCTGAGGCGATTGTAGGATTGGTTCCTACAATGATCAGATGTAAGTGCAGAGCCCTTTCAGCATGAAGGATTGGTTCCTCGCATGGTCGAATGTAAGTGCTGGGCCTTTCTGACTTGGGTTGTCAGATGTGAGTGCTAGGTGTTTCTAACAGGGTTGTGGGATGTGTTCCCACATGGTCAGATGTGAGTGTTGGGCGTGCCTTTCTGATGTGATTATAGGATTGGTTCCTACATGATCATATATAAGTGCTGGGCGGGCCATTCTGACTTAGGGTCAGATATAAGTGCTGGAAAATACCTACATGGAGGCTAGGCCTACAACCAACATGAAAAAGGGATGGCTCTGTAGAACTTCCTATGATGAGAAGAATCAAGAGATAGCACCCATGATGATGATCTAGTAGAGATGTTCCAGAACTAGAGATGATCCAGATTGAGTGATGATCCAGATCTAGTGATGATAATCCATATCGAGTGATGATCCAGATCTAGATGAAGATGACTTGAAGATGGCGAGGACTTGATGATGATCCAGATGATAGAGAGAAGAAGACTTGAGCTGATAAATTGTGTCGAGAGAATACCTTCCTAGTTAAGAGGGAGTGTTGATGTAATTGTAACTTCAAAATATATTCACTTGTATTTCTTATGTATTGTACCCCGATGTTTATTCTAGGAAGTATTTGTAATGTAATTGAGTCATGTCATGCCCCGATGTTCCAATCAAGAGTTTCTATAATGTAAACAAGTCATGTCAAGTCAATGTGGGTAACCCTCTTATTGTTCAAGGGTTAAAGTCCTCGCAGTTCCGTGGCCCTAGGGTTGTTAGACTCACCTAGTGAAGTCGGCCCTAGTGAGTCATTGTCAAGTCGGGAATTAGTATAAATAGAGAGTGAGTCTCTCTATTTATCACACACTCACTTGTAGCACATAGATGAGGGAGAAGAATTTATTGGGGCTAGAAATAAAGAGGATACTACTATCGGGAGATCATCTTACTGTTTTGGGGTTTTACTTTTGGTGCTGATTCCATCTCTGAGGAAGTTGTGGGGTTTTCTCCATTTATGGTTTCCCCAAGGAAAAACATTGTGTTCATTGTCTCTTGTGTTTGATTGTTCTTCTTGTTATTCTCTTAGTTAAAGATCCTAATATAATGCTAGCTTAAATGTTAAAATATAATAGTTACATCCTCATCTGATCCTTTAAATCTACTTTTCATGTGTTAAAGTCGAGTTAGTTATGCAGTTGTTTCCCCATAATCAATTTCACTGAAAGTATCAAACGAATGGGGAAATCTATAACTAGTTTGCATAAATAATAACCATGTGTAATGAAATTCCATGAATTATCATATCAATCCCCATATCTTCTTACAAATTTGGGAGGTTCGTACATGAGTTGAGAAGCCCAGTTAGCCTACACCTTAGGGAGGATATCATTGCAATTTCCTAGTAATTTTGTCATTTTTGTCATCAGCCCCAAACAATGTTGTAAAAGTCTAAAGTCGATCAAAAGTGTCCATAAACCACCTTGGTATTTTTTAAGGCTCATCATACCATTTCCTTTCAAATTTGGGGCCATTTGCTGAAAATTGGAACCCTCTAAATCCATGACTAGTTAAGTTCGAATTTTGCCCAATTTGTAATTTTCTCCAAAATTACAAAAAAAGGACATTACAATTTTGGTTCATCTCCATTGGTGGAAAACTCATTATATATGTAGCTAGTTGGGATATTTTTGTATCTCACACACTCTCGGCCTGATTTGGATTATGCAGTAGGTATTGTTGCAAGGTATATGCAGGAGCATCATGAGATCTATTGGAAGGCTGCTAAAAGGATCTTGGATTATGTGGAAGGAACCAAACACTTTAGGATACAGTATGTTGATAATTCTTCACTAGAACTAGTTGGATTTAATGATTCTCATTGGGATAGAGATTCCATTGATAGAAATTCCACTTCAGGTTATGTATTCGTTCTTGAACATGGTCCCATATGATGGTCAAGTAAGAAACAACACACTATATCCCTTTGATTAGCTAAGGCCGAGTACAGAGGAGTAGTGAATGCCGCTACATAATTTGTGTGTTTGCAAGGAATTCTTGGAGAACTTGGTTTTGCATTTTATTCACCCACTATCATTTAGCATGGCAATAAAAGTACAATAAAGATATACATAGATGTATTACAGAGACATAGGACCAAGCACATTGAGATACACATGCACTACATCCAGAGCTTGGTGCATGAATAGGTGATACCATAGCATTATTTCCCATCTACAGAGCAAAATGCTGACATCTTCACCAAGATATTCACAGAGAAGGAATTCACCTATCTTAGGTCACTCCTTCGAGTGGGTGACACCTAGTGATGATTGATAACCACTTTCATATTTTTCTACATGTCAATTTTAGAGGGGAGATTTTGTTCTCATGTGGTTTTCCTTCATACCTTGGTTATATGGACAAATAAATTTTTCTAAGAGGTGACTTTAGCCTTAGTTTCCAAGGCCTCAACTTTTGATGTGCTTACACTAAGTCAAGCTTAAGGGGGGGTGTTCAGGGATGATTTTAAGGGCAAATTTTAGCCCAATGGCGAATTTTAAGGGTTACCCCAAAAAAAGTGGACGAATTTTTATATTAAAATGTTTTTATTTTATTTAATAACTTCACCCATTGTTTATTTTATATATAGCTTCCCCAAGGTAAATCGCATTCATCCTGAAAGAGGAAAAAACTGGAAAATGAATATTAGCCCACGAAAATATTGATTTTTTCCCACATTCGCTCGAATTTTTCGATTTGGAGGAGATATTTTCCCAAATTCGCCCGATTTTTTCCGATTGGGAGGAGAAATGAACATGGTTCACCGGATTTATGGATAATAGGTTGAAAAATTGGTATTTCGCCCAAGCTTTATGGATAATACGATTAAATATTTGGTATTTTTCTCTATCTGCTTACATTACGTGAAAATGATGGACAAGCTAACAGAGGAACATCTCTCTAAGTTCAAGGAGGCTTTCAGTTTGTTTGACAAGGATGGAGATGGTTAGTACTCACAAATCCCCTTCAATTATTTGTCTTTCTCTACATGTTTTCGATCTCTGCTTCTTCTGTAAGAATAGGAAGAGATGCAATGTATTTAGCTTATCTGGGTTGTGAAATTTTGAGTTTATTTACAAAGATCTATTGGCCAAATTGCTTTATATGATGACTTGTGTACTTAGATCGGTTGAAAGAAATGGCATTTTTTATTACCCATTTTATTAGATTCTAGGATTATCCATTTATGTTGGGTAGTTATGGTAGAGGGATGTAAGTAATGGTCCCATGGTTGGTAATCTGTAGTCAAATCATTTCCCTGTAACATTATCAGTGTTCTATGGTGAATAGGGGACAAGGTATTAGATATGGTTCATTCAGTTGGTTCTCTTATTGCTTGATTTGAGTTTTCATAAATCACCACTCATCAAATTCTGAACATTTTTACTTGTATAGTTAACTGAAGTTTTTAACCCTCTTTCTGATTGGAGTGGGTAGGAGACTTTTATGAGAGATTTGTTGCAATTAGACCTCTTGGTTAATAATTTCATCAAAGTCACCCAAAAATTGCACTTAGTCTCATTCATGGAATGAAGACTGCATTAGCACTGAAAACATCTTAGTTTAACACTTTGGAAGTAGTGTAGCCACCTTGACCTGACTCTCATCTTGAAACACTTTGATCAATAATTTTGTCAAAGTCACCGAAGAATTCCACTTAGTCTCATTCACATAGAAGACTGCATTAGCACTGAAAACATCTTAGTTTAACACTTTGGAAGTAGTGTAGCCACCTTGATCTGACTCTCATCTTGAAACACTTTGATTAACTGTACTGGGAGCAAGACTTTTGGGTTTTAAGCCTGAGCCATCATTGCTGTGAGCACTCAACCTTGTTGCTAGACCACAACTTGATGAGATTTTCCTCATTGGATATTATTCTTTGGCACTTTGTTGGTTTTATTTTGGGTGTAAGTTATAGTATTCAACAGCCATGGAGCTCATTAGCAATTATTTTCCAAGGAACATGGTACTAATTATAAGAGTAGCATAGATTTTTTCGCTTTTCCTTCTATTTTTCTTGTTCCCACTATCCTTAAATTTTCTAATCACTTCCATTCACTCAAAGTTATCCTTAAATCATCTAATCACTTCCATTCACTTAAAGTTAGTGCTAATAGTAGTTGGTGTCCCTGGTGATCTGTTTCTTCTTTAGGAAATGCTAGTTTCTGTGGCTTCTATCGAAGATCATGGATGTTTTCATTTTAAAGAGCTTAGTCCTACTTCAAAGATGACGAGACAGGGGGTTTAATATTTTTTCTATTTGATGCATCAACTATTTTTAGTTGTACTCATGTGGCGAGTTATTCTCAGGTAGTCTATAACAGGTTAAAAATCTATCTTAGTGTTTAGTCTCCAATTTTGTCAAAAAAATTGTTTATAAATATCTACTTTTAAGATAACAAAGTCATAGTTTCGAAGAACATATTCTCTTTCCCTTTTCCATGCTTCCGTTCTGTATGCATTACAAAGTAAGTTGACCTAGACGAAGATACTTGTATCCTTCGTTTTTTAGTAGTAGGTAGACATTGCGTTTCACCGAAAGGTGGAATGGTGAATCTACTGCCTAATGTGGAGCCTTTCCTGCTGATTGGCTTTGTATATCAAAAGAGACATGTTTCATTTTCAGTGAACTCAATGCCCACTAGGTAAAACTGTCAAATCAATTTCCTTCACAAGATTGTGCTGAAATATTGGCATTGGTTGTAAATTTGCGATTCAAATCTAGCCAGCTATTGTCATATTAGCCCCTTATCCTTTTAGTTTTGGAAGTAGAAGAATTGACCTCAGTTTCGTCCAAAATAATTAGTAGATAGATCTATAACAAGTTTAGTAATTAATATCAATAATTAGTGCCTAATTAGTGCCAGTGAAACTGAAATTGGTAAACAATTTTTAAAACATCATGAATATTTAAAAGATATCGTATTACAAGATTTTTGAAGTTCGGGATTTTAATACTGGTATCTTTTTTCATGTGATCCAAGTGTGGATACTTTTGACAAAATATGATCGTCTTTATGTCTGTCTAGAGTAGGAAGGAATAGCAAGGTCCCATGATACAAGCACTATTACAGTTCCAGAACTGAACCTTTATGGGCTTCCATCAAACACTTTGGGACTATATAGAAATGTTATTTTAGAGCATGCAACAATAATTTTCAAAACAAAGCAAGATTTCCCAAGTGCACTATTTGATTTCTTTGTTCTTTCCATAAATTTACTGAATACACAAGAATTAGACATCATTTTCCTTGCGGACACATAATGGAGCTGATTGTGCACTAGAAACTTGTAGTTGTGTCCCATTTCTATCGAAAAAATTATTTGTGGAAATAAATTTCCAAGATGAGAGTGGGTGCAACGGCGACTGCTTTCTCTTCCTCTTCTTCTTGGGCTTGGAAGCCATAGCCCTTGCTCTAAGTTCTTCAATGTCCATAGTGCCAAAATTGACTTCTGCACTGAACTTCTTCAACTTGGCAAGTAAAAAATGTAATTGGGGAGGTCATACCCTCTCTTACTCTTACCGTCTACTCTGCCCTGCCCTATCCTCTCGCCTCTGTCTTCGTTAGTCATTTCTTTCATCCATTTACTAGTTTACACGAGGTAGAAACAAGAAGCTTTGTGTCTTTGAAAGTTCCCCTATCAATTACTTAATGTGTGGCAACGAAAACACTGATTCCTAGTGGTTAATCCCTGGATCTTTCAATTTCTTCAGAATATGATATAAAGCCATAGGAATTGTTGAAAATTTTCCAATTTTTGTTTGATTTCTTAGTGAAAGTGTGATATTTTTTTAGACCATAACAATTGGAAGATTTTGTATTAAAAACAGTGGCAATCCACTGGGTTCATTACATCAAAAGAGAGAGCTTCTGTCACTCAGTAATTCAAAAACCGTGCTAACTTGCAACAAACATAATTGCTACTTGAAGGTATCTATTTCAGCGAGCCTGTTCGGCTTCGTGTCATTACATCTATCCGATGTTGGATAGATTTATTTTTTTTTTGATACTGTCTGCCATTCACTGCTTTGGCCTTGATCATGGTTTTTCGTCTGATCTTGTGTTTCTTCAGCATCGGCAATATCAGCCCAGTTTGAGGCTCGCTGGGTTGGCTTTAGCGACGTGGGCAGAGGTGTTTCTACAGGGTCTGTCCCCTGAGCAAGTTCTTTGGGGGCGAATTCGGCTTCCTCTACTGGGACTGATGTCGGGGTCTTCTCTTCAGCTTGCTTCTCCAGAGGTGCTTCTTTCCACCAAGTGGGACTTTGGCTTTGGGGCAATCTTCTTTTTCCGGATGATTTCTCGCAGTTACGGGCTATATGCCCTGTTTCAAAGCAGACCCTGCATCTGAAGCAGAGCTTCTCGTAGTCGATCTTCTGGGTCCAAGAGTAGCCCTTGCCGAGAAGAATGATTTCTGCTGGGAATCCATTTTTGAAGTCCATTTCTACACAGATCCTTGCAAACATGGTTCAGTCTATACTCTCATCTGGACTATTGCAAAGAAATTTCCCGAGACCATTTCCAATAGACTTAAGAGATTTATCCTCCCAGAAATGCAGGGGGAGAGAAGGGAGTCTCACCCAGACTGGAGTGGAGGAGATGGAGGCCGTGGTTGGGTCAAATTCAGGGGTCCATGGCTTCATGGACAGCCCTGCTCTGCCCCAGAACCACGGCCCGGAGCTAGAAACCTTGAATCTATCATCATCGGAATCAAAAATAGCCACGAAGAAACCCTTGGCACAAGGGCAAGCAACAACCTCACCATCAATCAGAGGGGACCAAGCAGAAGAGATCCAGGATCGGAGATCTGCCAAGCTAGGCCAGAAGCCATTGAATCTACAAACCAAGGAAGTCTTGCTTAACTCAGAAGCAAACTCCATGGCTTCATTCGGCATCAGGATGGATATCGCTGGGGCTTCCGGAATTGCAGCGGGCAGAGCTGAGGACTCCCGTCGAGAGGCCACTTCTTTGAAAGAAGGGCAGTCCCTCCATTGAGAGGCTGCGGCCTTGAGAGAAATGTCTGGAAGAGGAGGGCCGGCGCTAAGTGGGAGAGCCACGGAGAGCCTGGCCGCTGCAACAGCAGGCGACGAGCGATCTGGAGAAACCCGCATAGAACCGCAGTCAACCTTGGTCGCCATGGAAGACTGTGCACTGAGAAGAGCCCGCGATCTGGAGGTGAGCTGGAGGAGCGGCGAGCTGGAGGGGCGGAAGGAGGCCGAAGCCCTCAGCGAAACCTAAGCCCTAGCTCTGCAGAAGCGCCGGGAAGGAAAACGCTTCGGAAAAAAAAGTTGCCTCCTAGTGAAAGTGTGATATTAAGCCATGAGAATTTATAGGTTTTTTTTTCAATTTGTTTTGTTGAAAATGCATCATATAGTTCACCAAGAGTTGATACAAAAAGACTTCTACATTTTTTATACATATAAATCTAGGGGGGGTTCTTAAAATCATCCCTGCCTGCGTGTGAAAGCAATGATGATTGTGGGTCTAATATGACGGAATGAGTGGAGGTATCATGCCCATAGTTCAAAACATGGGATATATGGGAAAGGAGTTGAGGTAACATGCCTTCTCTGAGAACTTTTGTTGTGGGAGCATGCTTTCCTCATGGTTCTCATTCAGGAGTTGAGGGCATATGATTGCTCTGCTATGGGAGCTGACATGCCTCACAGGACAAAGCAGTTGAAATTCCAATCCTATTTGAACCATGCAAATGGGTTATGGTCTTTGTTGGGAATTAGCTGACTAGGAAAGTTTCCTGAACTAGTATTGCAGTGCTACCTAATTTTCAAGAAACCTTAGTTTGAAGACTCTGAACTGCATTGCGATTTGCATAGTGCTAAGTGGGATAACCTGTAAGTTGCTACATGGATGAATATTCCCTTTTTCAAAAAGGATCTGTCTAACATATTAGTAACTGGTCACCCCACTACTTGTACATATCCCTGTTTTTTTCTGTTGAGCCTTTGATTGTGCTTCCACATAGTTTGGGGGTCCTAAGGAAAGAATAATTTCATGGGAATGGTTGGGTGGAAATCGGATGGTAATTTAAGAGTTGTCTAGGGAAGGAGTTGGATATAGCAATTCATCCAATGGGGCTAGTTGACCAAGTGCAGGTATAATCTATTATATTTTCTTGTATATCAAACTGATTTTCGGAATTTTTTTAATAAGTTGTTAATGAACTAATATGACAGACTATTGGAAATGCCACGTGTATCTATGGTTGTTAAGTGGAAGCTTTGCTGCTATGAAAGGCTATGGGATTTATTTTACCTCTGCTAAAATAAAAATGGCCATAAACTTGATGATTGAAAGAGCTGGCAAATTATAGCTCTAAAATCTTGGTAAAAGAGGGCTAGGGATGAGACCTATCACTATATCCTGTCTTTTCATTATTGTTTCTGGGAAAGATTTTTTAAAATTGTCAATGATATATGCTGGTTTAGTGCATGAAGCTTAGAGAGCAATTCTTGTGATTTTATGATATTCTGGATTGAATTACTCTGTTGTCTTTTATGGAGTTATGGCAGCAAATTAGAAATGTTAGTCTCAATATGTTTGTTATATGAAATCATACTTCCATGCTTAATTGGTGGATTTTCAGTTTTCTAAACCAGTGTGATTGTGAGGAATTTATTTTCTTACAAAGCTATTCTCATTGAAACCATGATTGCTGGTAGAGTTGGGCATATAACCTACTTAGAAAAAGGCAAACTATGTTTATGGAAATTGTGAAGACATTTAGTAGGTGAATCGATGCAGAATCAGTTTGCTGCTGGAATTTCTGGTAATGGGTAAATTTTTGTTCGTGAATACTGAAAATAGTTATTAGAGCTGTTAACCGCTATTTGTGACTCAAACAAAATATAGATGTATATTGTTGTAGCTTGAGATTAGTATATTACTGATACATGAGGTATGTATTGACCATGGAATGCAAAATTCATGCCTAGCTTTCACTACATGTTTGAATAAACAACCATTGGGATTATATTGATGGCATTATAACTCAACAAAATCTCTTCTCCCTCTTGGTTGTGTGATTTCTGCTTATACCACAAATTTAATTGATGGGTATTGACTATGTTAATTTGATATGTAATTTTCCTTTTCTTAACTAACTGAAAATTTAAGCTCATAAATGGATGTTAGCTAGCAAGCCACCATACTGAAATGATGGAGACCTCAGTAGAGGAAGGAATCTCCAACTATGTCATCCTCTACCTATCTATGGGGGTTTCTATCTCATTGGGCACAATTTTCTATAAGCTGTGGTAGTCTGTAACATGCTCAAATAGAACCAGCGATCTCACTCCACATAAGCAGAATCCTTTAATGGCATAATTTGTTTGTGTTTATTTTTTTTGGGTTGTTGGCCTATTTTTTGACAGAAAGCTTAACCATTTATATCCCAATTTCTTTATGTTAAATATGCAACTTGCAAGTTGCAATTGGATTTCCAGCTAAGGTATTGGACAACATGCTAAGGGTTTGGATTTATATTTATTCCTTTTCAAAATCTCTGTGGTGATGGTGGGCAATGGAGTACAACTTTGTAAATGGAAAACACAGTAATGAAGCTTCTATGGGCATGTATTTTCAAATTTAAGTTTTAACTTAGAAAATCGCTTTGATGATGGTAAATTGTTGTTCTTGTGGGCATTACTTTTGGAGTTTAATTTCTCTTTGCAAATTGATTTGGGGATGAGTTTAAGTGACCATTTATTGAGTCACTAAAGTTGGATTCTATTTGTTTGCAAATGCATTTACTGTGTCTGTTGTTGAGATTTTCCCTGAAAGTACCTTTTGGACCTTCTCTGTAGAAGAATGATCATCATTACTGTTTGTGATGGTTGAAAAAGTTCCACTATTCAAGAGTTGATGCTTTTGGAGTTGGTTGTTGCAACATATTCAAAGATTTGTTCACCAAAAGGAGACCCCCCCACAGAGTTTCTTCAGATTTTTCCTACTGATTATGTACGAATGCCACTTTTTCATTTTCAGAACTTATAAATTAAAAGAGAGCATCCTTTTTCTAAACAAAATGGTGCCCAGCTTTTATAGGGTCCTATTCTTCATCTTCCCTTCTTCCTTGCTCTGCAGCAGAAGGAAATGCATTTAGGGTCTATTGGTGAGTCTCCAACATCGGAGTGTGAAAAAATAAAGGATCAGTGTCAATTCATGTTGAATACACTTGAAAATATTAAGAAAGCTGATTTGATTCCTCAAGTTGATGGCTCTACCATTGTCTCTCTTGCTGAAAATAGAGATATCTAGTCTTGCAAGCAAGATTTGAAGGAAGAAAAGTATTTGCTTCTCCATGAGGTTGGGTGCAAAATGATTCTTAATAGATTTATTAATGCTTAAGAGGTTGGGTGCAAAATTATTGTTGATAGAAAAATGCATGATAAGTTTGTTGGAAGTGCATGGTGCAATTTCCAATCTGAAAACGAAGTAACAAGGCCAGTGATGTCTGAGTTAGATAATAGCATCTGCTGCACAGATATGGGAGCACACCTCCTTTAAAATCCCATCATAAGGACTATAACATTGCTTCCTTACAGACTAAGAAACACACCTCGTTTCGATATCTACTATTTGTGAACCGCTTCACTAATGACTGTGTGCGTGAAAATATGGTTTGTAGTATGGTACTCCAAGTAGAAATTTTCATGTCCTTTGGCCCTTAGTCACCTTATTTCAAGTTTGTTACTCTTCATATATAAACTGGTTACATTCCTTGTATCAAGGGTAAATTATAACGACTTCTTATTCTCAGGAAACATTCTAGGTGGAAAAGAGTCATGGATAATGTTTTATGTAATCTTCATTACCATGTTGGTAAACTCAGTATAATTGGCATTGTTAGGTATTCTTAGAATTTGATTACTCCAATTATGTATTGGAACTGGGATACCATTTTCATATGTCATTTCCAACTTCAAACACTTGTAGTGCTCAAAGTTCTGATATAAAAACATGTGAAAAATATAGGAGGGATATCTAAACATCCTGGTGAATGTAGAATATTCTATTTGTTCATGGATTATTTGGATTAAGAAATTATAGAGATCATGAAGCTAGTGAAGGTGATCTTAAGAGGGTAATTTTATCACACTAATGTTGCTTGCAGATATACCTATAGGATACTGTGACTGTCAAGTAATTTTTTTTATTGTTTTGAAATTTGGTGTATAATATCATGCCAATCCCTAAGAAATCAGAGACTTGGATCTGGTTATCTCATGGTTTAAGTTTATGGAAAATGTATAATAGTCAACTTATCTAAGTATCCAACAATTAGAAATCCCAAGTCCATCATTCCAAATTATCCAAGATTCACAAGCAAGACACAAAATGGTCTACCCATCAGTTCATTTCTTCTTTCTCTACCTATGGAAGTAAGTATCATGGTTATGCTTTGCCTCACTTCATGGGACCTGTCTAATTCAAAGAGGTCTGTAACAAGGGTTTTATCCATATCATTACAATAATGAAAGGGGTTGAGTGTGTGGTTTCAACATGTATTATTATAGGATTTGTGTTTTTTCTATGATCCACTCACCCAATACTTCAACCAATATCATACAGTCACACATACGAGAAGCATACATTCTATAGATTACAGCAACATACCCTGTAGATTGCCAAATCAGGTGCACAACAGGTGGTTAACAAAAGATCGCTCTCTTGATAAGATTCGTTGTATATTTCAAGATGTAGATAATATGCTTACTGATGGTTGGACTTTCCTTTGTGGCAATGAGTTTATTGTAGCTAACTTGTCATTTCCTGCACTTGCTGGTACTATACTATGCCCAGTGTGGGATGGCACCTATCTAGTACCAATAGGATAATTTCCATGGAAACATATAATGAGGATGTATGAAACTGAAAGAAACTATCAGGGAAGCATATAATGAGGATGTATGAAACTAAAAGATGAAAAAAATCCTTCTTGAAATAATTTCCCTTTTGGTAAAAGCACCTTGGTCAAAATAGTAGTTTTCTTTGTCCTTTAAAATGAGTTAAAACAACTAAAAAGAAAATCACAAGAAAGGTTGTCAGAAATTAATAAGGTCGATTTGCTTGTTTTGGGGATGGTATTATGTGAAAGGGGCCAATTCCACTTTGAATGCAACCGTACAAAAAGCCTAGAAAGCAGGGATAGCAGTCTTGATGAAGGAAGGATTTCCTGTTTTAGGCCTTATTGCCTCTTTCTAAAACAACAGACAAGGAAAACTAATTGATGGGATTTGAGGTTCTATATATGCTGAGTTGAGAAGCAAAATGAGGGTCACACAGTTCACTTTGGAGCATTGATTGTAGCAGCAGAACAACTCTTCACTCTCTCATCCACCACACCTCAACCACTACCACCATTGCTAGCAAGGATATCTTTGGCATCCTGTCACCTATGATCCATTATGATGCAAACAATCTCTTCGGTAATAAATGATTAAATCAGTTATGCTTATTCCAGTTCTCTGATTATTAGTATGAAGATTTATATTGGAGAGCTAGTCCATTAGGGAAGACATATTTTCCATATGAGGCAAAGGTGACTTGCCCATGATAACATTATTCCAAATCCTTGATGATTGTCCATTTATTGGCATTCAAATATGCATGTTTCTAGATTAGCTGGAATGATTGATGAATACTTTTACAGGTTTGAGATCCTCCTATTGGAGTGAGTTTGGAGAATATCTTATTCATTTTAATGTTTTTGAAGTATTTTTGCATGAGAGAATCCTTCCACGATGTTATATATCCATTTATTAGATTCCAGAGATATTTTTATCCCATGCCTATTTTGAATATTACAGGATCTCTAACTCTAAATCCTCCCCTAGAAAGAGGCATTTTTACCACATGCTATGAATGAAAAAAAAGGTATTTCCTGTCCACTTTCCCTCTTTCCATAGGAATTGACGAGTTGTTTTCCCTATTTCATTTAGAACTCCCATTATGGAAACTAAATTCAAGAATAATATAAAGGTGGGGATCAAAGAATAGATATAATAAGGATGCTTTGAGTCTACATATTTAGTCATTGTTCTTTGTTACCCCTCATGTTGTATGAGGACCCTTTTTCATCATGATCTAGTCACATTTGGATGTTAACTTCTGAAGTCCTACATGATCCAATAAGTGATTTTAGACGAGGCCATTTTATGGTGACATGATCCATTCCTACAATTACCCTCATGACTCATTCAAACTATTTGTTGAGGGGGTGAATCCCAGAGGATGGAGGTTAGAGCAGAATTACAGGTTCATGCCTCGCAGCCCAGCATGATTATGTTATCTAATGGGTTCAGAGAACTACATTTAACTTGATATAAATCAATATTATGATGCCATGTTGAGATGGTACCTTGTCTATGTGTTGAAATAATAGTTCTATCCAAATGGCTATGAAGAAGAACAACTGAGGAAATGGAAATATGTTCAACAAGAACAAGGACAAAGTGTTCAAGAATACACATGAATTCTGAAAGTAGGCCATCATGCTGGGTATCTCTCTGAATGAACTTAGACAGTAGTGAAATACTTTGGAGGCCTATTTAGCAATATCCAAAGTCAATTATATTATTATATCTATTGAATCTAAAACGTATAGATGAGACAAGTAAGAAATATTTTAACATCAAGTTGGACTTCAAAAAGGGGTAATAGCAAAAGGGCCATGAAGAAATCAACAAAAATATTCCATCCACAAGTGAGTGAGGGAAATATCCAAGAGGAATTGCAAATACTATGATGGGCACACATATGATAAGTGTTGGAAGCTTCATCCGGAAATGCATAAAAAATGGTACAAATCCTAGAAAGGAGAAAGGACAACTACCAAAATGGAAGAAGCAATGGCAGACAATGTCTCTGATGTGGATGAAACCATAGTCTGGACTCTGCACTACGTTGCAACAACCAAGGGTAAGTGGAGAAAGCATTTACTATCCAAATCAAAGCTCAAATGAAGAACCGAAAGGTAAATGGTCTATTTGATAGTGATTCTCAATGTAATTTGATTTCTGAAACCTTTGTTGATGAGCTTGATCTATAAACTTATAATATAGTACAATGATCTTGTTGAGATGTTTACAATAAAAATAGAATGTGATGTAGCACCTCTTGATACACGTAAAGGGATGTTCAGCAGTGCCTATTTATGGTATAGGGATGCAACTTTCTAGAGAAAAGAAACCATTATCACTTGGGAAAAGGTGGTAAGGCCTCCTTCATCAAAGCACAAAAGGACAAAAAAGGGAGAAGCATAATATCTATAATAGTAATGAAACAAGGGTAGACAGGAAGATTGATTAATACATGTCACAAACATGCAACCTTCATATCTAATGGAGTTGTGGACTTGGAGAAACAAGTGGAGTTTATGTGCTTCCATATTCTCCATCAATAAGCTTTTGGGGACCAAAAGCATCCCACTAAAGAAGTGTGATCTGAAATGGATAGAACTAAAGAGCCACAACAAGAAAAAAATTTGGGCATGCCGTGTATTGGAAGTGAAATTTTGGACCATGTGGAGAGGATCTTACCCTTGCACTCCACACTTTGCAAAAGTTGAATCGAGAGCATGCAAAGTGAGGGACCTACCTAACCTCCACATCAAGACCCCTACATTATGATGAAGCTCTGTGTCTGCATAGAAGAAAGAAGAAGAGACCCAAAACAAAGACTATTGAGGCATACCTGATAGATGACATCACCATGTAGAGTCCACAAATACGTAGAGTAGATGCCACATGGAATCTACAGAAGAAAAAGTAACCCTTCAAGGAGACATAAAGATCATACAACCTAAAATCCATTACAGGAGGCAATTACTTTGGGGGGTTCCATTGGCATCATTCAAGGGTTTGCAAGGAAGATGGAGGAGGCATTTGATTAGTCTAGGGGAGAGACTATAGGCATTCCAAGAGAAGAGAAACCAATAGAGGTGGGAATAAAGAGGGAGATCGGGACATCGGTCGGAAAATTGGCATTGGAAGTTGAAAGCTTCGGAATTTGATGACACAGAAGCAGAAAACTAAAGACTAAGAATAAGAAGTATGTTCCTAGATCACAAGGACGAAGAGAAGTATGACCCTATCCACAGAGAACAAAGATTATCTCAAATCCAAGATGCAATATGAAAAATGCATCCATGGAGTAAAAATACACAAAATATCTGTCTAAGAGTATATAGCTGATATTTGTCATCATTCTTGAGCACAGAAAGAGCCAAACAAAGGCCATGTTGGTTTTCACAAATGGGTTTCCAGGGTAAAGTTTGTGTTAGTTATGTGTATGTAATTGATGTTTCAGAATTGGTTTTATTCCTCATTTTTAATTACAGTTTGCAAGTAATATTGTAATGCACAGTCAGAATTAATTTGCAATGAAATAGATAACATAGAGAAACATTATAGATTTCTGCAAAAATAATTAAGGTCCATACTGATGAAATGACTTAGCCATAGGATGACCAATTATGGATCAGAACCAAGGACCACCTACGCATGGTTTATTGTTGTTTGTTGTTGTTATGGACTTAAAACCACCTAGAATTGAGATTTACTCTATTTTATTATTGGTTGAGGGTTAAAATAGTGTTGAATCATGTGTTTTCTTATTGTTAAAACAGAGTTAAAAAATGTTTTATTATTGTTTGAGAGTTCCTTTCCTAGGTCTCTTGTTGCCTCATGAACTCCATTCCAGACCAAGATTGAGATTTGTGATTCTATTGGATAGTTATATGCAATGTAGTTATACTTGGTTTTTTACTTTCACTATGGAAATAAAAGAATATGACCAAACCATATTCTCTGGTGAAAAATATGCAGGCTTCCTAGTCTTTGAAAAAATTGATGCAATAGAATCGGGGCATAAAAAGGATACCTTACCATGGTTACAGTACGGAAGGATGAAAAATTACATAGTTGAAATGAGAAGCAAGGGATTGCATTCTCACACCAAGCATATCATTTCCAAGGTAGTATCCTTGATGACTTGCACAATTTTTTCCAAGGTCTCTTATTGTCTCTTGAACTACATTCCACACTCAAGATCAAGTTTGGGATTCTATTGGGCCATCATATGTAGTGCAATTCTACTTGTTTTTTTCACTTTCATGCTACAAAAGAATAAAATATCTCTTTCATTCTATAACACAACACTTATGGTTTTAAAGATTCATAATACAATTTTGTTACTGTATTCCTGCACTAATGACCGTGCATTGATACAATCTTTTATTAACAAAATGGTGTTGTGTAATTTACTTGGTACTTCAACTACTAGTTTGTTCCAAATTTATCAATAATGATCTTATTGGTTTACTAACTTTGATTTATTATCTGCTGATGTGCATGATATAGCTAGGAGCTATTTATGTATCTCAAACATTATAGTTTATAGCTCATGTTTGCATTGGAGATAAACTACTCACTGAAGTGCAGGCACTAGAACTCAAGGAGTACATGCAAAAATACAGGTTTAATTTTTTGAATTCTCCCTCTCTCTATATATATTTTTAGGTATAGATGGAAAGATGAATGAAGATGTTGGACCATTTTTTAATTAATGTCTGTAAAATTAAAGAAATGAGACTATACATTAGAGAATTCAGTTACAAAGACTTTCCATCTTGATTCAAAATTGAATGTGTCTGTAATTTGCAGAGTAAAGTTTGTGACAAAATGATTTAAGAAGGAAGGGATGCTCCTTTTCCTTGATGGTGAAGTTGTAGCATTGTTTCCCAGTTTATTCTACAGTGTATGAAATCAATTTTCATACTACATTGTTTGAATCTCGAGTCTATATATTGAAACCATTTTAATCCCTTAGCTTACACTAGGACCAAAATGCATTATGCTGGGGATGGAACTTGGTGTAATTTTGTAGATTCCTTCATTAAGAAAGGGTAAACATGTTTATATTAGTGTTTTATCCTCTTGCAATTACATGGTTATTTATACCATTTCATTTTTTATTGTAGACCTCTGATAGAATCCTCATATGCATTTTTTTTACTTTAATAACGTTTATTTTTTACTTTAATAAACATGCAAATGTTATTGACGGTATATATACAATTGTTCTCAATTTTCCACCATATATATGTTGTAAAAACAAGCATGTAAATGCTTATTTGTGGAAGATGTTTCAAGAAAGGGGTTCAAAGCAGTGCTATCAACTCGAATCCACCGAGTTTGAGCAAATTTTGACCAAAATTGATTAGAATTGGTTGTTGACTTTTGCCTAGAGGCTGAGTCAACCCCTAACATTGCCTAATTCGTCTGTGTCAACCTATGAGGTGGCCAAGTCATCAAAACATCAACTTGACTGCGTCTGCACCTGCTGACATGGATGCTTAGTTGGGACCAAAGTATGAAAACATTAAACTTGAAAAAATGAAAATAAAAGGACCCTAAGCCCTCAAAAAAATTTAAGATCAATATGGTTTTCATGTTAATGCTTAGCTTATAATGTTAATTCCTAAAGCCAATGTGACTTTAATTTTAAATTTAAATTTGTTGGAGTATCATGTTTTAATAGTATATATAAATATATACTTTTTACATGAATTCATTTTTATTCTGTGAATCTTTCTTGCATACTTTAAAATATTAACATGATATATAGTTATAAAAACTTCTGTGATGAGGATGAGGACATAGGGAGTGGCCTTGTATGCTTGTTGTCTGCATGAAAAAGTTAAGCTTCACTGTTCAAGTTTGGATTCAGGGTAAAATGTTACAGGTATAAGAATTGGTTTATATTGTTTTATATTGGGCTGATTCTTAATAGGGGATCTATAGTTCATTCAGCCAGGCCCTTCCCTATGATCCTAGTAGCAAAGCTCATTTCCCTTATGCATCACATTGCTGGCCAATGGAGATAGAGTGAGGGATCTCATTGGACTTTTAACTCTATGGAAGAAAGTGCAGCAGTTGGTCATTGAGTCTAGCTTTATACAGTTAAGGTTGGGTATGGTCATCAAAGTGGAAACTCTATGGGAAGTTACATTACTCCTAAATAAGTCTGCCCCTGGGAGGATTTCAATATAAAATTGATTTGTAGGATTTTAATTTTAATTTTAATTTGCACTTTCAGATATCCATGATTTAACAAATGCATATGAATTATTGATCCATTTTCTTTGACTCTTTTTTGGCAACTGCAAAAGATAGAAGATTTACCTATATCAAGTAGAACAAGAAAGTGCAGGAGAGGGTGGGGTGGGTATTTAGTAACAATGTGCTTGGATGATGGATTGGCTTTGGTTTTTCCAAAAAAATTGCAGTAACAAACCTGAGTATAGAGATCACAAGAGAAAGAGAAGAAAACCACAAGCTATCTTCAAATGCCAAGCTAGTTACTTGTTGATTCTGGTTGGCAAACTTGTGATTGGTGTCAGGTGAAGTTCTTAGAAAAGAAAAATTTTAATTTACCTGTCTATGGCTTATGAATAATGAAGACAACACCTGTAGATAACTTTTCCTCTATATTTACCTATTAGAGCAAGGTTGAGCCTATATTGAATAAGAGTTGTAGATCATTTTGCATCCTGTCTAATAGATAATTGGCATGATGCGAAATGTCCAATATATAGTGGGTATGTGATAGATGGCACCATGACTATGGCCAAAACTATATTATGTCATGTCTTGAATCTATTATTATATAACCAGAGCATTACTTTGAATTTTTTGTAAATATTAAATTCATCCAAAACTAGACACCTACCAATCTTTCTTTCTGATCTGCGAGGGACCATCAATTTTCTTGGAGTTGTCTGCTGAACAGTCAGCCAAAGGTGTCTATCGAAATATTTTAGCTTCCAATATCATCGGGGTTGTAGTTACTAGCAAAACTATGTGTTCATATCTTAATGAACACAAGAAAGAACCTAGATGAATGAGAGATCAACTACATATTTGAGAGCCCACAAATGTCCACAACTGTTGGGACTACATATTAACTAAATTACTGTTATGCCCATGTCTTGTTGTCAGCATAGCATATCCTAGCTACACTAAGGGAAAACCTAGATGGAAAAGTAGCATTTTCCCCATGAAGTATGAGTGACTGTCGTACTGCAGTATATCTCTAAGCATTTGGTTATGGTTAAATAATATAGTGGGTGTATTGGTCAACTGCTTTAAGTTCAGAACATGATTATATCTCTAAGCATTTGGGTGTTGGTCAACTGCTTTAAGTCCAGGACATGGTTATCATATTGTTGACAATAATCAAGCAATGTTACATGGGGATGTGCTCCCCCAGGTGAGGGGCATTTGCTAGGATGCAGAAGCCCAATGGGGTATGTTTACCAATTCCCCCTTTAGGGAAACATGGGGAGACGTCTCCCAAGAAATGGGGGACATTTCCCTTTTGTGAGAAACTCTTTGGAAACACCCCTTTAAAATGGGAGGCTCATGGCCTTTGGATTTAGAAAATATGAAATGTTTAGAACAAAAAATGTTTATTTATATTATGCTTTCATTGGCCATGTTCATGACTTGTTATTGTTTCTTATATATTTAACTTTTTGGATTTTGGTTGGAATTCCCTATGTTGGGGAATTTGACTTATCCTACAATGTTTCCTAAAATTTGGGAGGTGTCTCCAAACATCCCTCGAATCCATTTCCCTATTCCCACACCCCAATCCTAGAAACTTGGTGAAACATTGCATTAATTTGAACCAATACAAGGTTTGTATCTACAAATTGTCAAAGTAAATTAAATGATGTTTATCAATGAACTACAGAAAGGTCTAATTCTATGAGGAAGATATGTTGTCAATACATGTCATTAAATGTAAACAGTTATGTCATTGAACCTTTGAGAGGAAAAACATAGGCCCTTAACACCTTATGATTTCAATCAATATGACATGCTAATTTCTTCATTATTAATTCATGGTATGTGAATGGGTGGAACATATAGAAAGACCTAGATTCATTTTTCTTAGTGAAAAATCAACATTTTAGATATCTTCCCACTTTCACCATTACTTCAAAATTGGTTAGGTTGTGCATGAAAAGTTTCTTGACATGTGAACAAACCATTTTAAATATTTTTTCCTCAATTACATGTCTTATGCTTTCATCTATAATCATTGTATCTTGGAAAACTGAAGTTATATATCAATAGTGTTATCCTTTGATATTATGCTCGACATTGTTACTCTAATTTCTATACATTGTTAGCTTTCTATAACAGAGAAAACATGAAGGATAATTGTTCTATCTAATGTGTTTTGATGAAGATAAATCATCTTAGTTTCCTTATTGAAAATGATAGGTTATGCTAAATACATAGATTCATTTAGTGGAGCTTTCAAAAGCTAGGAATTTTGGCTAAATATACAAAGGATCATTTGCAAGTTATACAACTTGGGATTAGAATTCATTGATATATTATTCATTTCTTCGTTGATGTGATGTCAATGTTTGTTATATCAAGTTGGTTTGGATTCACTTTGCTTGTAAATTACTTTGATCTTGATTTGTTTATCCAATATGTTGCAATACTTATTCTCTTTGGGTTTCAAGATTAGCTTCATTTACCAATTTCAATTTCACTTTGACGTAAATGTCATATACATTGCATAGAAAAGTGATAATAGAAAGACTTGAGGTCTACATAAAGTTGGACTTTTTCTTTCAATATAAAAATTTTCATGATATGAAATGTGTCTCACATTAAAGTGATTTGTGTGAATTGAACACAATAATGACCTCAATTGTCTAGTGGAGGCTAAGATCGAGAAAAATGTTTGATTTTATTATTTATTGATTTGTCAAGATTCAGGGCCCCACATGTCCGTTGGACCATTACGGGACGAGATAACAAGTGGAGTCCCCACTTGCCCTGAATCTAGTCAGTGCAGTTGTGTTTCATTAACACCTTCTAGTTGTGACTCGTGAATCTACATGTTCTGTTGTTGATGATGTGATTCATGATATTTGACTAATGTTGTTGTTCCTCTATTTTTACAATATTTTAGAAATCAGTGAAAGAATCGCTAGTTTTTACAAATTTTTTATAATGAAGTGAAATATTAGCCAAGATTTTACAACATTATATAATAAAATGAAATATTAGCCATGATTTTACAACATTATATAATAAAAAGAAAGATTCGCCAATTTTTTTATATATACATATTATATTATTGATAAAATCACCTTCAAATTTTCCTATGTATCGAAGAGATTCACCCATTTTTTATACATATAAATCTACGGGGGGTTCTTAAATCATCCCTGGGGGTGTTAGAGAAACATACCACCTAGTACTAGGGTCACATACCACCTAGTACTAGGGTCACATACCACCTAGTACACACCTTCATTTGTTTTTCACTCATGTTGTATAGTTCAAACCTTGGTTATGTTGGTCCCCTAAGGTATTTTGGGGTTTTGGACTAATTATTAGACCCAAGAAACCACATTTGATCATTCAGGAGCTCATGTTCCCTCTTGTTAATGACAGTTTTGTCCTTGGGGAAATCCCACACCTTAAAACAGGGAATTGGTTTGACCAGAGGTGCCCATGCATTGTATTTGAGTGTCTTTGGTTCTTTTGGACCATTAAATGTTGTCTAGAGCTATTCCCACTCACCCATGCACTCCAACACGCCTAACCTACCCTCATTTATGACTCAGGATTTTTCACTCATGTTCTCATGGACATTTGTGAGCATTTAAGGTGGTTTGGGAGCTCATTGGACAACCTAGTGGGGTTTGAGGTCCAACCTAAGTCTTCCACATGTATGCCACCAATTTTCCTCCAAAGGATAACAATTTTCTTCTATTGTATTATATTCATGTTCTAGACATATTTACATGTTGGACAGTAATAGAAGTCTCAGTTATTGGCACCATCTCTACGTGTTAATTTTGTTCTTTTACACTGTTTTCTGCACAATTTGTGAAATTATTGAGTAATGAGGATTCTCTTAGCTCCTAGATCTTGTTGTGAATGAGATTTTCATATTTTTGTGGTACATAAATTTGAAATGCAACTTATTAATCCTTTAATAAATTTTTTATATATATTTTGGAATTATGTTAACATTTTTCCATATATTGCAATGATTCAACCAAAGGATAAATATGTATACCCAGTATGTGGCCCCATAATCTCTCAATGATAGAGAAGTTTTAGGGAAGCATATGTATACTGAGTTGGAATTTTCTCCCTATGAACCATTGGTATTGAACTACCAAAAAAAACTATTTAATAGAAAGGAAGAGGAAAAGAACTACGATGAATGAAACCTCAATTATGGAAAAGGGAAGTTAAGAAGAACCATTGTACATAACTGGTTTTAGTTACATCCATATTTGTCACTTGTACTATTTATTCTATTTTTCATATTTACTCTAATAAAAAATCTATCTCCATTTATGTTTCTAAAATCTCATCAAGGTGGGTAGCTTCCATGATTTTTGAAATGATACTCTGTCCAATCCAATATGTTTCCCTACTATGAACACCTACAAGTGGCTCATTTGTTTTACATAATTTATATTAAAGAGAATTCCAAAAAATGTTTATGGATAATTATAGATGGGAAGAATAATTGACAAAAGTGCTAAAGATACTAGTGGCATGGAGGATCCCAACATAATGCAACATTTGATTCATTGTTATAGTGATGGAAAAATTACCAATATTCCATGTATTAATATAGAAAGAAGTGATGTTGTAAAAGAGGGTATACTAAATATTGAATTTCCCATTTTTTTTTCTCAAACATAAACAATATATAATGAAAAAACAATTATTTTTGTGGGCCAAATAATCATGATTGGGATACTTTGTTAAAATTTGAAAGTTTCTAATTATATTTATCATGTTATGACATATGCATTATTTGTTAGAAATAGATGTTTGGTTCTAATGAAAAATAGATGATAATGTTTATTTCCTTGTTACTATATTTTCTACCTCTTTCTCTCCCAAACGAAATTGAAAATAACATAAAGAAAATTATATACAATCGTAGAAAGTGCACGAGGTAAGTACAAACTTATAATTGCAATGTTACTTATAGAACTCGTTGTCATATTGGATTTACTTTAATTATATAATTTTATGATGGCATGCAATTTATTTGCACACTATTAGATGGTTTCCATATTAAGAAATCCATATAGAATAAATCAAGTATTTGAGAGAAATATTCATCATTTAAAGTGTGAGACACAAACAATACTATATCTAGGGTCAAAGTTCAATGTTTGATGAAAAATATAACTTTTAACATTGAATTTAAGTCAAACGGGTGGAAAATTAAAGAAATCCATATATTTTATCTCAACAAATGTTTCCTAAGCAAAGTTTGAATAGGAATGTCATTAAGCGATGTTAGGGAACGCTGAGTAACTGATGTTCAAATTGTACATCTTTTAAACATCCAAAACAATTTAGGCACTTCTTCCCTTTATTTCAACATTGAAAAGTGAATCAAACAAAATAAAAAAAATGCATTTTTTTCAGAAGAATTGGGAGGAGAAATCTGGTTATGTAAATTTCCGTTTGGTTTGAGATTATCCTTGAAACTATAATTCATTTTTGAATTAAAATGATTAATATTTGGCATTTATTCATTGTGTACCCAAGTTTATATTGGTTTTTTATTCAAGTATATTTCTATCATTTGGACCATTTCCTATTTTTTCAATATATTGGGGCTATTTGTTGATGTTTGTGCATCAATACATTACCAAATTTAGAGCACATATATTTTAGAACACTAACCCATGAATAGTTTGGCATAATGTTGGATTTTGTTAATACATTTTTAAATTTTTTATTTTTGAAATTCATTGAATTATTTTCAGTGTGCTAATTAATGGATTTTGTATTTTGTTGAAATAGAAACAAATTTCAAGTAATCCTAACTAGGGAACTAGTATATATGACCAAATGGTTATATATGTTTGATTCTCAATTATGTATACGACGACATTGTAGATCTTTCTCTTAATGAATGCAACTCGTATACATAGACTAGAGATCATAATAAATCATCTAAGTATAATAAGCCTAATCTTCATGATATTGGTGATGGGAAATGTTATTGCCCTTCTACCCAATGCAAAGGCATAAAGAGAAAAAGTGTTGTTAATTCAACATGTAGAAAACATTGCTTAGAGAAAGCACACTTGGAAGGTGGAAAAGAATATCACCCTTTTGTAAAATAGAAAAAATGTGTTTTTGGACATTCTTAAATAGTTTTAATATTTTTTATTTCGATACTAATTGTAACTTTTTTTTGTGATTATTAGAAAG